>JANHZU010006058.1:28409-47525 GCA_032468055.1 Acrochordus granulatus | reverse complement strand
CTCCCCGCCAAAGGGTTAAATTGCAGGCCTCAGAAAAACAAACTGTCCACAAGCACAGCAGCCCTCCTAAACGTTAAATTACTTAATCTTGATCCATCTGCCTTGGCCACCAGAGGGAAGTCCACAGCCCTGATGAGCTATGTATTGTAAATTGGGAATGGCAACATCAACATCTCCATCTCCAGGAATGGCAACCTGAGTCCAGGGACTTCTGTGGCCTGTGTGGTTTGCAGCACTTTCCTCACACTTCTATCTGCTGGGGAGTCCATACTTTTTAAGTGAAGTTCAGTTGCCTGGTTCAAACATGGATTACCTTATTCTGCAATCTGGCATTCTCATTACCAGCCTGGATTATGCAGAAGAACTTTGCTAAACAAGCACATGCCTTGCTGCAAGGAGAAAGACCTGCTTAATAATAGCATGATCATTTTCCAAAAGGTGTGCAAAGAAGGATTTGAATAGCTGATAACATTTCAAAAACAATGTAGGGTTTCTTCCTGGTGGCAGAGCTATTTCTGGGCACTGAACTGCCTGGGGTTCAGCCCTCAGCATCATCAGAGAGAACAGAAAGTCTTCTAGTACCAGAAACTCTGGAGATCTGCAACAGCACAGCAAGTAGACCTAAGGAATAAAGATCTGATTCGGGATACAATGTATGAAGCATTTAGTATCACAAAACATTTCAAATGATACAGGAGAATATTATTTGATTCATCTTACCTAGAGATCCATCCTTGGGTTTTGCCTAACATTTTGAGGTTCTTCCTTAGTCCAAACATCTGAGGAATGTTGAGAAAAGTTTTGATAAGACTAGAAGACTTTCTTTGGACTTTCAGACATTCCTCATTGGGATGAGAAGTTTCAAGGAGCCATCCTTTCCCACCTTCTGAAACACACAGAAAAAGCCCTGTATCCTGAGGATTCCTCAGCCAGTCTCAAAAGACATTCCTTTGCTCATTTCAGTCTTCCACAGATGGTTCACAGTTCAGAGATCGTTGCTGCTACAGTATTGCCCAGGGCAACCTCGAGCAAATGGGTCCCTCTAAGTGGTCTCTCTTCAACTTCTAAAGTCCCTAGTTGGTATGGGGCTAGATGCTGAAGCCCAAGATGCTGAAGGAGATTAGATGGAGGAGACTGCTCTGAAGCAGGAAACTCTCAGCACTTAGCAGGTATGACGGAACCAACTTCACACTGAGAGGTGGTATTTCTGCACAGCAGACGTGAGCAGAAATGTGCCCCAAATATGTGGCTCAAAGAAAGCAGTTGGACTAGACAGATTTTGGGTTGGAGCCAAAAGGGTTCTTATATGCCATCCAGCAGTCATATACTAGTCCTAGCTCACCCTTTCTTGGTAAGGGTTGGGAGAGGTGCTCACTCTCCTCTCAGGGTCAACTTTGCCCCCTCCCCAAGTTGCTGCTCTAAGTTGTTATCTGGCCCCTCAAGTTTGCTGGTGGCAGCAGATACCTGGATGGAGGCTGGCATTCCTTGACCAGAACTGGGCAACATAAAAGGTGCTCCTGAGGTGCCCCTCTCCTTTTCTGTCAGCCATGATGGGAAGGCCACCAAATTGTGCTCTTGGAACCTTCTGCTCTCTGGGTCACACAGACTCCTGGGTGGATGCAAGAAAAAGGTAAAGGCTTCTCTGCCAGTCGTGACCAACTCTAGGGTGCAGGGCTCATCTCCGTTTCCAAGCCGAAGAGCCAGCATTTGTCCGAGGATACTTCCATGGTCATGTGTTCGGCATGACAAGACGCCAAAGGCGCATGGACACTGTTACCTTTACCACTGGATTAGTTCGAACCGCTCGGTCGGAGCTCGCCCTGCTGCACGGCAACGCCATGTCTTGAACTTGGGCCGGCAAGCTCATCCCTTTATACAGTGGCTTTTAGGTCTTGAACTTGAGCTGCTGATCTTCCAACTGACAAGCCCAGCAACCTCTTGCACCACCATATGCCCTTAAATGAGGATTACATGTATGCTAAACAAAACCAGATTAACAAATAGCCACTGTGTTTTGTATCTCTTAACATGAATCATCTTATAATGGCCCAGTTCACACAATACGCTAAGATAAAGGCAGTGATGGAGTTCCCAAACATACTGAAACGTAAGGTTCAGAACTCCATTTTAGCCTAAACTATGGGGTGTGGGAACACAAGTGGTAACTACTGGGGCTGTGATGTCCTCAGCTGGTAAAGGCTTCCAGCACACTTGTTGGGGACCCTTCTGTCATTTGTTCCAGCCAGATGGATCAGCTCTCAGAATCTCTTACCAACATGTTGGGATTTGTAGTCCCAATACTTCTATGTCCAAGCAAATAGAAAAGTCATCTTAAGATGACTCTTGTTATGGCCCATCAAGTCAATTTTGATTCCTGGGTCCATCTCCCACCTTCTAGCCCAAGGCTTACTATTGGACCAAACTTCTCACTACAGATATTGACTTAGGGACCTCGATTAATAGCACCTGGGATTAACAGAAATTCAGGGTCTATGCCAAAAACCATCTTAACACACTATTTGATGACTCTCTCCAACTTCAAATAATCTCATTCAGAGATTGAATCCAGGGATAATTTCTGATAAGCAATTTTATTTGAATAAGTGTTGGTAACATCTGTAGGTATCTAGCTTGCCGGGCCTGTCACAGCTTCACCAGAGCCCCTTTTGCCAGGCCATTTCAGGGTGTCCCAGGATGGCCTTTATGGCTGCCGTTGATTTTCAGGTATTGCCTCAATGCATTTAGTCGGAGCAAAATCATGTGTGATATTATGTAATTTCAAGAGAAGCTTCTGCAATTAACTTAAATTCTGCAATTAACTCAGTTAACACTGCACTAAATTAACGAGTCAGTGTTGTACGCTAGGCTATAAACCATGGTTTATAAACAACTCATAAGAATTGGGTTCACTCCAAACCACCTTTGTGTAGCCCAGGAAAAGCAAATAATCTTCTGTATATTGTTTTTTTATTTATTTATTATTATATAACTTTTTAGGCCATATGTTTGAACAGGAACTGGGAAGTAAATCATAATGTCATGCACATCTGAAAAGGGGGGGATGTCAGAAAAATTCAAGATGGCAACTGCAACTTTGCAGTCAAAAAAGGGGACTACATTTTGACCCTGCAGCTGCCATTCCGACTGCCACCTCTGCAGATGCTCGTTTCATGCCCCCTTCCCAGTTCAGTCCGTTTTTCTCTTGAACAGTGTTTCTCAGTTCATTGCCGTGAGGACTTCAACTTAAAGCTGCAAGGTTGAGAAACCCTGCTTCTGAGGGCAGAGGCAGAGGGAACCAGGGGGCGGGAGTCTTAGAACACCCCTGGCCTGTTTGCCATCATCAGTCCCTATTCTCCCTTGGTGGTCACCGCAGACCAAAAGCACCCCTGGAGCCTGAGAATTGGGGCTGCAGATCCTCTGATTCTCAAGCATTTGGGGGGCCTGCAGCCCAGTACATCTGGGGGAGCCAGATGGGGATGGTGTGTCAGTATCCTGCCTTGGGTCCCCAGATGTAGGACCGTGATCCCATTGCATGCTGGTCTGGATGAAAGAGTTGGCTTGGCCACTCTCCTCAATTGCCCCAGGCAAGGCAGCCTCCAATGTGGCCACCACAGCAAAGACCATGGATCAAGGGACCTCTGTAATCTCTTGAGGTCAGATATTTTATCATTGCTCAGAGCAAAACTGCTCCTCTCCCTGGAGGGTGGAAGTCATGTTGCACACACAGAAAAGACTGGTGGCATCAAATTCTCTTCCTGATGAGAAATAGGCAGCCTGTGAGGAGGACGGCTGGAGCCAAGTTCAACGTGTTCCACCAGGCTGAGAGGAAGAGGCAGCAGAGGCTGCCTGGGTACATACAAACAGCACCATGTTTCCTTCAAGAGGGGCCTGAAGGATCTATGGTGTGGTGGTTGATCACAGCAGATGTGCAGCTAGAAGCAACCCCAGCACCCTCCGCCTTGACCAGCTGGCTGGGCAAGGTGGGAGCTGCTGTCCAACGCAACGGGAGACACCAGATTGAGGAAGCCAAAGTGCGCTCTGCCTCCTGTGGGCATAATGTCCCCAGTAGTCAATGCTTTGCATGTCGGTCTCATCTTCAGTCTGAAATAGCTCCCGGTAAAAAGAACTGCTTGGTGAAATCTTCCAGCAGTGAAATCTTCCTCCTACATTAAGAACAAAGGATTATCATTAATTCAAAGTAGAAGGGAAGACATTGAAAAAGACCTTGTCTTCCTGATAAAGCTCGATGGAATCTGATATGGACCCCATGACGCACAACTGTGACCCCTGCAGGATGCATTTGCCCGGAAGGTTTGCTGCAGGGACCATCCTAGTAGCTCCTGCTCAGCTCCTCCATGCCAGGCTCTGTGCCCTGGGACGGCTGGCTGAGACTTGGCGGGGGGGCTTCCGGAAGTCCTGCGTGGGCCTTTTCTCTGGAGAATCAGCTCCTCCATGCTTGGAGGTCAAGATTTGCCCACTGGGATAAGATTCCCACCTTAATCACTGGAGTTGAGAGGATCGTTATTCACTTTGGTCGAGAAGATTCGTTCCACATGAGATGAGGCAGGGCTGGGCGCCATTTGGTGCTTTCCCCCAGCTCAGAAACTGCATCTGAGTTTAGACGGCAACGCAGGTTGTTTTATTTTACAGTTGCAGCTGATCAGAGTATCACGAACAAGGGCTTTTCAGAGTAAATCTTCAGGTATGCTTTGTCCCAAGAAACTGATATGGGAAAGACGTATCAGATGTGCCCGAGACAAAATGACTGGTCCCGCCATTTAGACCAGAGTTTCCCAACCTTGGCAACTTAAAAGATGTGTGGACTTCAACTCTCAAAATTCCCCAGCCAGCATATTCGCATATTATCAAGTTGCCGTAGCTGAGAAACACTGAGTTTAACAGCAGATTTTTCCTACGCCAACTTATTTAAATAGGTAACTTTCTTTTCAGTGAAGTTGGAAGAGATACCGTATCTGGGATCTCCGCTTACTGATGGACTTCATGGTGGGCCAAGTGAGGCTGATGAGAGCTGGAGTCCAACATTGTCTCATGTATCCTATCATAAACCTTTGTAAAGGTTTAATAACCTTTAAATTATTATTTTTGGGGAAGTTGGGTCTTTTTTTCCCCCTGGGGAAGCATTTAAAGTTTGTGAATATTTGCATCCTGGTTTATTTTACTTTTTCTGTCACTCAGTTTGGCGAAACTTAAGGATAAGAAAAAAAGGTTTCCACAAACATTGGTATGCATTCTGGGGCGGCTTGCTCTTTACTTCAGCTCTTTTGTGGGAAGTTCTGTTTCATACAGTGTTTGGCAAATCGCTGGTGTTAAAAAAATACATTTTTATGCTAGTCTCCTCTTTTTAAAAGAATTGCAAATAGCAATGCAAAATTTGGAGAAATGTGGCTTTTGAGGTGATAAGTGCGTATAAGTTCATGCACTGAAAATGCAAAATTGGGGATGTTTTATCTTCAGGGCAACCTAAGCAAACTTCTTCCCTGTCCAAAATGGCACCCCCACCCTGCCTGGGACGCCGTCTCTGCTGCGCTGTTTCTCGGCCCTCTTCTGGGTGCCCGGCATGGCTAGACCCCATCCCCAGTTTGGCCGCCTGCTTTCAGGGGGCTTTGCCCATATCCCAGGCTTTGGACTCCAGAGCCGTCTTCTGCCATTTGGGCAGGCGGGGGAGGGGGCTGGAGGCCGGGGAGGTCTGTCTAGGCTGGGAGCCGGGCCTGGGAACGCCGCGGAGAGCGGGCACGAAGGGGAGGCTGGAGTGGAAGTGATTTGAATGGGAACAAGCCGAGCGGCTGAATAGCCGCCTTTATTCCAGCCAGGAGAAGTCTTTGTCAGCCCACCACATGGGAAGCACAAAAGCCCCCACTTGAATTCATTGCGCTTTAATTGGTTCTCAGGTGGGGGAGGAGATGGGGCTCGTCATGGGGAGGGATGCCTTAAAGAGACCCTCGCGCACCCCGTGCTGGGGCCCTCTGAGCCAAAAGTGAGGGCGGAGGAAGAAGATGAGGGGAACAAGGGTGAGGGTCTCACCAGGATGGGACCGAAAGTCCACCCACCGCTTGGCATCACCTCGATGAGGTCAACGCAAATGACAGAAAAGAATTTGCCAACTTCCACAGAGGACTCTAAAGAGGATGTGAACTGTTGCTCTGTCCCTCTCAGGACAAAAATGTGCCCCCTGCATAGTAAAAAGGGTCTCCCTGCCTCCCCTCAGCCATGCCACAATTTCTGCAGATGAAGCATCCCTGCCCTGCTCAGCCAAATCCTCTTGGGCCTGTTGCATTCTGCCCCCCCTTCCGACGTTTTAGAGGCAGCATTTTTGCAGCTCAGGGATGAAGGTCCCCCGAATCTCACTTGTTCCAAATCTGCCTTCTGGGCTACCATTCAAGGCAAAGCAGGACAGGAAGAGAAGGGACAGTCACTGACAGTCACTGACAAAAGACCCAGGAGCTTTGGGGGGGCAGGAAAGGAATTGGGGATAATGCTAACCAAGTTCAAAAATACTTTGCCTGAAGACTGATTTGGGCAGCACCCTTTCTTTGCTCACAAGTAGACCTCCTCTGCCAAGGGTTCCTTGTTCTGGGGCCAGGAGCAAGAGGCTTTTTCTATGGGGTGCTGGGGTCCATGCAAAGCAATGGGCGCAGCCAGGAGAAAGCTAATTTGCTCAGTTGAATCTAATTTTAATTCACCGCATATCCTTATTATATAATTAATTATTTCCTTCCTCTGCCATCTTACACTTCGGTTGCATTCTCTAAAAAGGCTTGGAGTGCTGCAGCCATAGCCATATACCATGACTCCTAGGCAAGATGTGTTCAAAAACATCAAGTTGGGAGCCACAGCCACAATGTACAATCACACCAATGCACACAAAAAACAGTCATGGTGCCATTTTGTTATTTTCAACCACAACCTGTCCATATCACACCTTCTGTGTCGTTTGTGGTACCTTTCAGTTTGCTGGGATTGCAGCTTTCCAACCTAGGTCCTACTTCTGCATGAACCAGCTCTGGAGCCTTCCTTGGTGTTCAGCTGAGGGGCTCTCCAAAGATCATCCTGTTGGGTCAGTCTTCCACCCAAATGGAAGCTCAGGGAAGAGGCCTCTTCCTGAGCTCTGTGGGGGCCATGGGAGGCTTTTCCATCAGGGAAGCATTCCTGCAGGAATGCTCTGCAAGGGGGCCCATTGCAAGCCAGGAGCAGGTAGACTGAAAAAGGTGGTTGACAGAGCCAGACACCCTTCTGGTACCTCCCTCAGTTCCTTTTCATTTTTTTTGCAGGCTCTTCCTCACTCTTCTCACCACAGGCTCTGGGAAAGAGACAAGCACTCGTCTGAAAGCTGCAGCCTGTGACCTAACCTCTCTTACACCTGTGGCTTTGCAGGTGCATCTTTCTCCACTTCCTCTTTCAGCTGAGAAGCCCCAGGTCTCGCTCAAAGTTGAAGGAAAGTTGCCTTGAGTCTTTGGCAGCCAAACCTTAGAAGACGTCTGGTAGCATCATTTCAAACTAGCAAATGCTAATTAAAAACATCAGCTTCCGTCAGCTTCATCTCCCTTTGTGTGCAATTACCCTGTTGCATTGGATATTTAGTCACTCTATGCACCATATGAAGGGGGTTGTAGTTCATGAAGGCTGTTGCCTTTTAATAAGTTTTTTTTTTGCCAAAAGTGCTTCCAACCCCCTTTTGATGTTTGTCTCATTCAAGTAACACTGAAGCAGAAGACGCTGGCCTGAGAAAATAGAATTCTGTTTCTCCAGAAATTGCAGAAAGTGTGTCCAGAGTAGCAGTGTGGCCTGTAGTTTTTTCCAGTCAGGTCCAATATTCAGAAAGGCCCAATAAAGGCAGTGTGGTGCCCAAGCGAGCAAGAGTTTCTGCAGGGTATGTAGTCAAAATGTCGTGATGGAAGCCATGATGTACAATGCAAGCTGAGATAGCTCTGTTGCAACCCCCATTTTAAGTTTTTGACCACGCTGCCTGTGGAGGAGACGAAGGTGGCTCTGCTCCAGAAATGTTTTTGCCCTCTCAAGAGTAAGATGGAACCCTACCAAACTTGGAAGCCGTGGAATCTGGAAGGGAACCCCGACCTCGGCTGATCTCAGTGCGAAGCTTAGTAAAGTCAGATCTGGTTTGCACTTTGATGGAGGAAATCCATCAAAGATGGATGGTCAGACTCAACAGCAAGTATCACCAGGAATCGCAGAACTGCGGACTACACTGGAAAGCTGGGAAACAAAACCACTTCAGCAAAGATCAGAGAACAATGGGAATCGCCCCTCTGTGGTTGTCAGGAAGAACAACATAGATGTGTCCATGAAGTCAGACATGGAGCAGTCTTTGATCAGCAGACGACAGCTTCAAGGTGACCTTGGCTGCTCCTGAAGCAGCCAAGTAGAGTTGGATCTGGCAGTGACCGCCCACAGCAGCATGCAATCAATGCCACCAGAATATTTTTAATGTGATTTTTTTATTTGAAACTCGGCACCATAGGCAGCCTATGTAAAAGAGCTGCAAAAGTTGTAAATGTGAGGATTGGTCACAAAGTTACTTGTTCATCACCTTTGTAACCGTGAATGGTCACTAAATGAGGCAGCTGTTAATGAAGGACTACCTGCACATGGACAGACAATTCTAGGATTGCATTTGTATGTAGATAGAAGACCACCAGCAAAGACAAGGAAGTAATAAAAAATATCCGGGAGAAGACAGCGGCAAATTACAAAGTCCTCCACGCAACCAACAATTGATCATGGAGACTTCACTTTTGCCCTTTGATGCTTTTTCTGTTCGTGGTACTACAAAACATGTTGGTTGACCACATTGTGCTAATCATAATTTGCTTTATTAGGTTTGGCCCATAATTTGCTTTATTTATTTTTGATCCAGTAATAATGGCATATTCATTAGACCATGGTTAAAGTAAACCATGGCTTCATTCAAACTCTTTATTGGGACAATGCAGTGGAAATGTTTTACTGCTTCGTGTGTTCATTGTTGCTTATGGCACAGGAGCAAGAGCACGTTTTAGAAGATGGCAATCCTAAAACTTGGGATCAGAAGAAAACCACAGTAATTCCCAGCTTTCTTGCTCCCTGAGTATTTATTGACCAAAGCTCTCCCCAAGGAGAGGACCTAGAGCAACTGACCAAAATCTCCCCATGGGATGACAGGGACAAGATGGTGAATCCCAAGGCCATTCAGAGGAGGTGGGAGGGCCTAAGAACGATATTCTGCTGGTCAAAATGTTCCCCGTCCCTCTAATAAAAACCTTAGTTGAGTGGTGGTCATCTTCAAGGACATTTAGGGAGATGTCTTTCCTTTCCGGGCAATAAAACAAGGCGAAGGCTTGCCACAGCCACTTTCTAGAAAGTTTTTTCAACTTCCCAATCTAGCAGCCCTTGAATTTCCTGATCATCAATCATCAGGTACTAACTTGGATGACTTCACTCCGTTCCCAAGTCCCAATAAGGTCAGCGAGTGCTGCCTGTTAATAAGGGGACAATAACATCAGCCTGCTTGACAGAATTCTTGGAAGTAGGATTGCTGATGACCTACTTAGAGGCTTCTGTGTGTGTGCCTTTCACATCACCTCGCTGTGCAATATGAGGTTGTTTCCTGTGCAAGAGCAAGCTTTTGTGGCTGATTTCTAGAAATACATTTGTTCCCAAGCTACAAGGACAAATCACTCTGTGCTATAATGTTAACTAATATTTTTAGGAAGTATTTTGAGAAAGCATTGAAATTATGTCTTAGCGCTGAATTAATTTTTGCTATCTTTGAGGAATTTGTTTGTAAAACAAAAAGATACTTATGCCCTTTTTGCAGGCTTTCTCAACCTGGTGGGCTTCCCAAGGTACATCAGTTGAATCCACGTGGAAAGCACCAAGTCCCAGGGAACTCCACAGCTTGTTTGTGACCAAGTGGCAGCAGCTTCTGTGGGGTGGGCAAGGCACTGCTGTGTCTCCTTAAGAAGGTCATTTCGCTGTCCCAGTAGTAGGAATTAGGCTTCTAAACAAAGAGCAGAGCCTGCAGATTGGATTGAGCAAGTCCTGAGCTGGGGAGGAAGCCGGATCTGCAAGCTTTGTTAGCTGATCACCTCAAAGCTGCCCTGGGCCGCCTCCTGGCTCACGAGGGGCGAGAAGAACTGCTTGGAGCCAATCTATCTCGGCCTCTCTCTCTGCTTTCCCTGAAGTCAGCTGTCAGCTGCATATCTCAGTTTCGGTACCTGAAAGGTAGTTCAGTATTTTCCAGCATCTCAGTTGAGCTGAACGCAGAGCAAGAGAAGGCAGCTCGGGCAAGATCCTTTGAAACGCGCTCGTGCCGAGGAGTATCAGGAGAGCTTCGCTGGATCTGACAAACTTTTCAAGGAACTTGACTGTGGGAACTGAACTACTACTGTACATCCAACTTGTCAAAACAGACCCTTTTTGTCAGATGAGCAGGGGCTTCAGAAACAAAAACGGAGAATTTCTGCAGCATGAAGATTGTGGATGCAGAGAGCTGGGGACAAGAAAGGTGGCTGTTTACACTGCAATGGTTTCTTAAGCACCTCTGTCGAAGACAGTGCAGTGTATCATGTCATGTAAATGTAGTCCAGAAATAGAGTGACTGCTTCAGTGAAATAGTGTCCTTCCCCATGCCTTTGTGGATGCCACAAAATAGGGAAGTCTGGCCAACTCTCAGCATGGCAGAACACAACTGCAATCCAATCTGGACAGCCTGGAACATGAGCTGAGAGGAAGAAGAGAGGAGAAGAAGAAGGGGGGGAAGTGTAGGATGCAAGGTGGGGGACTCTTGGCCTAGAAATACTACATAGGAGAAGAACTTAAGCCTATTAATTGACAATGCGTGTGAGTCAGCAGTGCGGAAAGGCCTAACACCGTTGTAGGCTGCATCAGAAGCAGCCAAGACACATGAAAGCTTTATTCCTCTCTACTCAGCGCTGGCGAGACCACACCTGGAGTTCAGTTCTGGGCACACTTGCAGAAGGTTCAGAGGAGGGTGAGAATAATGATGCAGGTTTGAGGATGCTATTCTCAAGGAGAAGAAACTTGGGATATCCAGTCTGGGGGGGAATCCTTAAAAAGAGACACGATAGCCAAGGGAAACTACAGCGAAGGTGGTCAGAAACTAATGTCCGTGGCCACAGAAAGTAGAACAGGTATAAGTTGCAGCTACCTAGAATTTTGTTTAACTGAAAGCAAAAACTGCTTGGAAGTGAGATCCATACAAGAGCCTCAGTGGAAGAGAATATTTGTAGCTCAGGATTGAACCATACAAATCCCTGAGCTTGGTAATGTGCTTGTTCATTTGTCTGCATGGTGGCTTGTCTCTTCAGTAATTCCTTGATTATTCTTATGGTTCATCTCACAGCCAGCCAGATGTTTAGATTGGATTTGGCATTTTGTCCACCCATTGAGTCCTTCCCAAGGACCTGGGATGGGCAGATGCTCTTCTTCGATGGTGTCAAAGGTATCCTCGCAGGACATATGCCGTTCCGAGGAAAGCTGCCTTTTGCAACTGACTCAATGCTGATGGTATTCAAGTGGTGCTCCAGTTGTTTTTGGATTGCACCCAAGGTTATTGTTGTTTTGGTTGCAAGCAGAAAACAACAGCCTAATCGAGGAGTTGCCAAGGAGAAAACCATGATGGGGTAATGAAACAACTGCAAGAAAACAGCCAAGTTCAGAGAGCAGCAAGGACTCCACAATACAAGCGTCTATGAAGATTATGGCTTCTCCTCTCCTGAATGTTTAATGAGAAGCTGGTTAGTCAGTTTTCATTGGTTTTCCAGCACTTTAGAAGGCATTGGATTAAATAACTCTTCAAGTCTCCTCCAGGTTCACCATTGTACCATTCTAGGAGTTGTGTAGCTTGGGAGGGCTGGGCCTAATGTGGCAGCTCCAATCCAATTCCCCTCCAACATCTTCCTTCCTCAAGACTCCTGAAGTGCCCCACAGTTCCAACAACAGTGAGAGCCAACCAAATACCGTGTACGGGTGAACCCTTCTCTAAAAACCATGGCCTTTATGTGTTGTCCAAACAATCTATGGCATTTATGTGCTACTTTACAAAAGGCAAACCTTCAAGACACAGTAATAATTGCAGAACAATTAAAATTAGTTTGAACATTTCAGTGCAAACTCTTTCAGCAACACAGTCCACAGATAGGGAGAAAATATTTTCCGTTCATGGGTCTGGGAGTTTTCTCTCAGGAAGACTATATGTTGTGTGGGGCCAGTTTGTTTAATCACTGGGGGAACTGGGAGTTCACACAAGGCATTAAGTAAACATCACACAAACCTACCAATAGCTTATTATTCAGGGAACTGCTGCTAACTGCTGCATGGCCTCGCACAGCGTATCCTTCTGTTGTGACTGCTTCCTCCTCCCATCTCTTGGGGAGGGTGGGGTCCTCGTAATTTTGACGCACAGAAGTCAAAATGGCAGTTGCAACCTTGTGATTGAACCTGCTGCCTTAAAGGAAGAACAGGACTGCATCTGGCACCCTGGCCATCGCTGCTCCAAAGCCCCCGATGGGCTCTGCTCGTCTGGGGATCTTTGCAATAGGTGTGAACCACCCTCTTGCTCCTGCCCTGCCCTGTCCAAAGTCTAAGGCTGCATCCTGGAACATGTAGGGAGTCAGCTGCAGTGGGCACACCTTTCTGATGGGCACACCTTCAGACCCCCGGTGTGAAAATCTCTCTTCAAGTTAAAGCAACGCAACAACCCGAGCCTGCCTGGCAGGAAAGTTTGGTGCCAGCCCTCTCCTTGCAGCAATGGCCTGAGTGACCCACCTCTACAAGGGAGCCATCGCTTGTGATCCTAGGTAGCGGTGGCAACAGACCACCGCTTTCCCCTTCTGGGGAAAGGGGGTGTCACCCACTTCTCACGCCCTCTACTCTTGCCCGCCAGGCTTCCAGCAGGATCCCGGGCCCTCCCCTCCCCAAGGAGGGAGGACAAGTCCTATCCGTGCCCCCCATTCTCCCCCTCCTGTCTCCCAAGCCCCGGATGGCAGGGTCTGTGAGCAACCCGGATCAGCAGAGCTATTCAAGCCGACACGCAGCCTGGCAACCGGGTGGCAACAATGGGTGTCCCGGAGGAGGAATGTTTCTGCATGCCTGGTCAATGGGAGCAGAGACAGCCGAGCAAACGGGGGCTGGGAACGGAGCCCCTGCAGTTGGGAAGCCCAACTTTCTTCCTTTCATTGATCACCCGCTTTATGGGTTGGTGACACTCCTGGCCCGGGGAGGCTCGCTCTGCCCCGTCCCCACTGCAGTGAAGGTCTTTTGTCATCCTCTGACAGGGGGGCATCCCCCAAGGCCATCTGTGCTCATCTAGGCCTCCAGGCTGCTGCCCAATGAATGGCACATTCCCCCGACCCAGAAAGGAGCAGCAACTTGGCCCTTTCTTTGCTGACCTGTGAGAGGGAGGGAGGGAGAGGGGAACTGTTCAAGATGACAATTGTGCCCAACAGCAGCTGCTGGCAAAGGAACATGGCCCCGGGGGATGGCGGTGAGCAAGAGGGACTCCTGCTCTGAGGGCTGACTGCAGAGGGCCGGGCGGGCGGGCGGGCGCTGGCCCAGTTCCCGCGGCAGGCAAACCAAGGCTGGGGCGTTTGCTGTCCCTCTCGCTGTCGGGGCTCGGAGCAGGCTTCCTAAGACAGGTGTGTCCCAGGGCTCAGGCGAGTCTTTCTTCCTGAAGAACCAAAGCAGAATCCCCGGCCAGCTGTGCTTCAGGTATCGCTGCAAAACGTGGGCAGGGCACAGCAGCCGGGCCCCTCCACCAGCTTCCCAGCTCTTTGACTTCAATCAGTCCCTGGCTCACGTCCGTCTCCACCAACCAGGAAATAGATCTGGACCCTGCGCAAAATCTGCAGTCCACAGCCAGGAGGTGGTGCTGGCCAAGGCAGTGGCCGTGGTCTCTGGGAATCAAGCGGGCACGTGGCTGGACGGCGTGGGCTGCAACGGAAGGTCTGCAAAGCAAACACAGCGTCCAGGTGGAGCAGAGCTTAGCCCGAGGACAGCAGCCCTGCCCGTTTCCCACCACCCGCTTCTGCAACACCGCCTCGAGGGCATTGTGGAAAATAAAATGGCAGCCAGTGCGCTTTCCAGTGACATTGTTCTGTGGCCAGAAAGATCTAAGGAAGGAGTCGACCATGGAGGCCTCAGCCATTGGCTGAAGGGTAACCCGGCAATGGAGACAAACCCAAAGCCAGGGCAAAGCCACAACCAGGCTTGGAGCAGTTTATCCCCAGCCTGTCCAAGTTTCGCGGGCTGAATCTAGCAGCGCAAATGGGTCTGGTCCGTGGCATTCCTGTGAAGCAGCCCGAGAGCATACAAAGGATGCCATTTTCTCTTTGAAGAAGGAGAGTACGTCTTAAAAGTTGGGGCGGGGCTGGGAGTTGGGCATACTCTAGGGAATGTGGGAGTGGGCCACTGGATTGCCTTCTCCATCTCTTTGCTCCCATTTGCTGGTCGTCAGAAAAGGTTAGCACCCATGAAGTGGGCATGACTCGTGAGCCTTGCAGCCCATCCCAAAAGGGCCCTGTCTCAAATCTGCCCCTTCCCAGGATTCGCAGTTTCATAGGAGCTGCTGGGAAGCAACTGGCTCGGGGGGTCTGGACTGGATACACAATGGGAGGAATGCTGCAGCCTGGATGGCCCAAAGCATCTCTCACTGGTTTGGCAGGGAAAGCAAAGGTCTGTGCTGAGGTCCAAGTCATCCAGGTACTCTAGGGTGACCATATTTTCTTGGAAAAAATGCAGGACAAAGCTGAAAAAGAGGCATATCTAAAATCAAACAGTATGTGCGTAAGTTTATTTTAAAAATACAGATCTATTTCCATATTTTTCACATGAATGTGGAAGACTGTGCATTAGTGGTACCATTTGCACGGTAGAAGTTAAATGACAAAAATAAAGTGAGCGTTTGAAAAATAAGCAAATCTAAAGGACAGCTTTCTGACTTTATGTTTATTATTTATATCCTACCTTTATTCTTTT
This sequence comes from Acrochordus granulatus, assembly GCA_032468055.1. Classification (NCBI taxonomy): domain Eukaryota; kingdom Metazoa; phylum Chordata; class Lepidosauria; order Squamata; family Acrochordidae; genus Acrochordus; species Acrochordus granulatus. The sequence goes on along the minus strand of JANHZU010006058.1, from coordinate 32,513 downwards.
TAATAAATAATTCAAGGCAATGAACATACCTAATACTCTTTTTCCTCCTGTTTTCCTCACAACAACCCTGTGAGGTGGACTGGGCTGAGAGAGAGTGACTGGCCCAAAGTGAGCCAACTGCCTTTCATGCCCAAAGTGGGACTATAACTCAGAATCCAGTTTCTAGCCCGATGCCTTAACCACTGACCAAACTGGTTTTAAAATAAAGGATGTGTGGTCACTATAGGATGCACTTTCTCCCCGCGCTTGTTTGTGGTTGCCCCAGATCAGCATCTGCTCCAGCCCCTTTTCAGACGAACAGATGCGATTCAAAGGCAGATGCTTTGGGAGCTGCAGGTGTGTCCACCCCTTCTGATTTTTGACCTCTTCTCTAGGTCTTCATTCTACCTGGCTTCTGGCCGAAGAGACAGCCAGGCTCAAGTATCTCCATTTAAGCCATTAGCCTTGATGCTACTCTGCCTCTTTCTGCCCATCACCTTTGCACACCTGATGCTTCTCAGTCTTCCCAGACATGCTAGGAAAATTCCCATTTTTCCCAGTCAGAGTGCTGTGGAAAGGCTCAAAAGGCATGCTGATGGGGTGGAGGGTCAAGTGGTCTTCAGATGCAGCTCAACATGTCTGTGATTCTAAATTTATTCCTCTCCTTACAGCCTGCCACAATATGCAGCATTAACCAACTGAAGTGGAGTCAGAGATTGCCAAATATGCAAAAAAGCCATCTCGTAGCTGGTTTGAAATAAAAGCTTTCCAAAGTAATAATTTCATCCTTTTATCTGTAGGCGCCTTAAATACAGATCGCAAACAATACTGCCTCCGTACACCGTGTGAAGGGCCTGAAAAGTTCTAATTGATAATAAATAATTCAGTTTTTTGCCTAGTCCCAAATTTGCTGAAATCTTGGGCAATGACCCAAGCAAAAGAACCTTTTAGAATTGGAGGGGAAAAATTGGTGCAATAAAATTATTGCATCTTCCTCCTCCTCCTCATCTTACATCTGTCTTGATAAATCAGAGCCAGGATTATTGTGAACCAAGTAGAGGCAAATAGTAATTCCTGGGCACCTCCTCTTTCTTTGTCTACTGTAGCCCATATGAATCTGACCCTGCTGAGAGGTCCTTCTAAGATCCTGTAACTTCTGTTCAATTTGTGTATGAAAATAGGACTGCTTAGCACTCATCATAGTTACACATAGTTGTAATTTTGAACAGGAAAAAACATTTTACCAATAAGGCAGAGTGCATCTTTTCTGAACAGAGCTCTACGAGCTCTCTCCCTCCATGCCAGCTGGCCTGTGTTGGGCCACAGAACCAAACTCAGACTGCCACCACGCAAGAGGGGCTGATCTGCTGCCCCATTTAAACCCTCAACAGGTAATTTTCTCTCATTCTCCCTTCCCCAAAGCCATCTCTTCATTATTCTAAATCTGGATGGGAGGATAAAACAGGATATTGTTAGTCTTCAACTCAGGCTGGAACCTTTGAGCGGTTTAAACTATTCTGAATTGAGTTTAATAACATTTTCTTATAAATCTATTTATACATTTTAAAAAATTGTTTTTAATTATGGAAAATTGCAAAACCAAAACCCATTTTAGAAAAAACGCATGCACACCATTTATACTTGCATGCAAAGGGAGAACAATTCTTTCTAATATCATCTGAAAGTCAAACTGGCCTGCTTTTACCCCACTTTAAAACTACTGTTTTGTTCATGAATAGCAAGTGTGAGAGAGATAAAGTGCAGCATCAGGACCAGGGAAAAGCAGGTTCACACCCATCAGCCTCTGATGCTCCTTGGGACTTTCACTCCAGCCAAGCTCTCGGGGCTGATTCTGTGTGGGGGGAAAAAGAGAACGCCTTGAATCCTGGAGGAAAGAGGGGAAGGACAGAGGCTTCATTAATTCAGGGAGCTGTCGCCATGGAGTGATTCAGAGCGCTCCAGCAAGACAGCCCTCCCATGCGGACGCCTCTCCAAGCGTGTGAGTGCGCAGTGCAGGCGATGCCCCCCGCCCTCCTCCCCATGTCCTTTTGTGTCCCGAGAATTCTGCCACGGCCACCAATTGTTCTGGAAGCATTTCAAGCAATCGAATGAACGCCCTGAAAAGCTTAGAGGCTGAACCTGTATCAGAGATGAAGCCAGCTGGGTCCCTTGGGTACCCATCCCTTTCTGGAGAGGGGCCAGGCCTCCCCCTCTCCGCCCACCTAGCTCCGACTGGGAGGTGTCTTAGCTATGGATGGAGCTGGGAGATCGGAAGACACTTAATCCCCATCTCAGGGCTGCCCCCCACTGTCGCTCCAGCCTGGCATTTGATCCGCTGACCTCCTGGACTGAGAGCTCTTCTTTAGGCCAGCACAAGCAGAGCGTTCCTGCTTCTCAGAGTCCTCCTGGGCACTTTGCGTGGGTTTCAGTGCCCGTCCCCGGAGTCCCTGACGCCATCCAAGTTGCACCTCCACGCAAGGCAATCACCCAGGAGGCAGCTGCGGCCAGGGCAGGGAGAATATTTCTGCTCCAAGAGCTGAGGACCCTTAGGGAAGGGGAGCCATGTTAGTCCGCAGTGGCCAAACATCAGGAAGAGCCTGCTAGTGCCTTTTCCAACTACCCAATGTCATTAAAAGTACACAAGTACTCTGTTTAGGAGTACTTGCAAGTTCCTTACACAACCAGAACCAGGAAATCTTTTCTCTGTTTGGTTAACTCGTTCCTGTTGATCTGGGGAGCAGAAAGTCACTGTATGTAATGGTACAGGTAGTCTCGACTTTCAACCACACATTTAGGGACCATTGAAAGTTACAATGGCACTGAAAAAAGTGACTCACAATCAGTCCTTGCAGTTACAACCATTGCAGCATCCCCACGATTGCATGACCAAAATTCAGGCACTTGGCAGCCGGCATCTATTTACAAGAGTTGCAGCATCCCAGGGTCATGTGATCGCATTTCCAATCTGCCCTGCTGGCTTCTGACAAGCAAAGTCAACGGGGGAAACTGGATTCACTGAACAACTGCAGTAATTTACTTAACAGCTGTGGCAAAAGAGTCATAAAATTGGGCACAACTCACTTAACCACCACCTTGCTTACCAACATTATTTTTGCTTCCAATTGCGGAATGACCTTGGGAGACTGGAGGAAGAGCTGCAGCCAGGGCAACAGTCAAACCAGAGACCTTCCACAGAAGGCACGGGGTAAGGGGGGTGGAACTGACTCTGAAAGGGTCCTCCCTAGTTTTCTAGAGAGTAAAAAGTGAGGGAAGGGAGAGTCACTTCCACACCTGCAAGATTCTGTTACTATAATAATTATAATTATTATCAAGTAATTATAATTACTTGAGCTGAGCCAAAAGGCTGAGAAGCAGTTAACAAATATTCTACTTGCTAAATGGTTTTATCTAAGGCCAGTTAGAGTATAACCTCCTTTTGGCTGCCCTAAAATTGATGACGACAGGAGCCTCACAGTCGAGGCAGGGGTAGTGCTCAGGCCGGCACTTCTGGCCTGGGCTACCTCACAGGGCTGCTACAGCGCAGGGAGGAAGAGGAGAAGCCCCGCTCCTGCTCGCCTGCTTCCGAGGGCTGCTCGTTGCCGAAGAGACACTTCCACACCTTTTGCTTGAAAGAGGAAAAAAGTTAAAGGTTGACTCTGGGTTTGACTATTAAGAGGGCGATTGTTACAGAAACGGCTAGTAGTTACGGTTCAGTATAAGTAAAATGTTGCTGTTAGAATTATTGGGTATCTTAGTGCCCTGAAGGAAGGTGGAAGGTCCTGCTTCCTCTCCTCCCTTCCTTCCCCTTCTCCTTCATTCCCCTTCCTCATCCTCTCCTCTCCTTCCTTTATCCCCCTCCCTTCCCCTTTTTGTCTTTCTCTTGATTGCTCTTTGTACTTTCATTACGAAAAAACCCTTTCAATGAAAACGCGGCTTAGAAACAGGCGGCCGTTTTGCGCTCCGGCCGGGCCGAGTCTCGGGGCCGCGAGGAGCCGGCCCGCGGCCCGCGCCTTCTCCCGGAAGCCTGGAGCCCGCCGTCGCGAGCAGAGCCTGGGGGCCAGCAGGCCGAGCGGCACCCCCGCCCGCAGGCAGACCTGCCCGGGCGGCTTGCCCGAGCCCTCCCGA
>JANHZU010006057.1:83042-95593 GCA_032468055.1 Acrochordus granulatus | reverse complement strand
CTGTATATTCATAAGGGATATCACTGAGGTCATACCTGAATGACATAGTGGTTTTCCCTACTTTCTTCAATTTCAGCGTAAATTTTGCAATAAGAAGCTCATGATCTGATCCACAGTCAGCTTTAGGTCTTGTTTTGACTGACTGTAAAGAGCTTCTCCATCTTTGGTTGCAAAGAATATAATCAATCTGCTTTTGGTATTGACCATCTGGTGATGTGTTGGGTTGTTGGAAAAGTGTATTTGTTCTACACTTCTTCTCTTGACAAAATTCTGTTGGCCTTTGCCCTGCCTCATTTTGTACTCCAAGGCCAAACTTGCCTGTTATTCCAGTTGACTTTTGATTCCAATCCTCTATGATGAAAGGACAAAAAGGACATCTTTTTTGGTGTGAGTTCTAGAAGGTGTTGTAGGTCTTCATAGAACAGGTGAATTTCAGCCTCTTTGGCGTCAGTGGTTGGGACATAGATTTGGATTATTGTGATGTTGAAGGATTTGCCTTGGATTTGAACCAAGATCATTCTGTCGTTTTGGAAACTGTATTGCAGTAGGAGACCTGGTGGCATAAGCAGTTAAGAGCTCGGCTTGCTAGCTTGAAGGTTGGCAACCTAAGTTCAAGTTCCCACGTTGCTGTGCAGCAGGGTGGGCTCCTGCTGTTCCACCTCAGCAACTGCAAACCTAGCAGTTTGAAAGCATGTAAACATGAGGAGATAAATAGGTACCACCTACTCCAGCAGGAAAGATAACCGTGTCCATGTGCCTTTGGCATCTAGTCATGTCGACCACATGACAATCGAAGCATCCTCGGAGGAATGCTGGGTCTTCGGCTTAGAACCACATCCTAGAGTCAGTCACGACTGGTAGGGTAACCATTACCCCAAGTATTTCTTTTCCTACTCTTTTACTGACTATGATGGCTACTCCATTTCTTCTAAGGAATTCTTGTCCACAGTTGTAGATATTGTGATTATCTGAATTAAATTCTCCCATTCCTGTCCATTTTAGTTCACTGATTCCTAAGATTTTAACATTCAATTTTGCCATCTCATGTTTGACCACGTCCAGCTTACCTTGATTCATGGATCTTACATTCCGGGTTCCGATGAAATCTTGTTCTTTACAGCATTGTGCTTCCCTTTCACCTCCAGTCAAATCCACAACTGAGCTTCCTTTTGGTTTTGGCTCAGCCACTTCACTCTTTCTGGAGCTCCTTGTAATTCCTTCTGATCTGAGAGGTTAATCTTCTGGTGTCCTATCTTTTAGCCTTTTGTTGCTATCCATGGGGTTTTCTTGGCAAGGATACTGGAGTGGGTTGCCATTTGCTTCTCCAGTGGAGTCCTGTAGCCCATTTTTCACCAGATGTCCGGGAATCCCAACAACATCTAGCGTAGTCTTTGTTAACTTGGATGATGACTGAGCCATTATGGATTTTTATAAATTACATCTCATATTTTTATGGGAGGGAGACACTCTTTTTCTGATGAGATCTGTCCAGTATGGTTGAACCTCTGGCATAGCTCTCATCTTCTTTGGCGCACACAAGCCCTCCAACCACAGCAAGGTGGGGGTGATTACTGGGGGTGATTAAATTAGACAAAGACTTCTTCTGCCTTCTGGGCTATTTTCCAGCCAATTTATTTTTGTGATATAAAAACTTGCTAAGTATTCTTTCTACTCATTACCCACATCTTTAACAAGAACACTGATAGTATCATTCCAAAATTAGCTCACTTAAGTTAAAGAAGCTGTTGCTGATATACATCAACATCGATAAGCTGTTCATTATTATGATTCATTATTCAGCAATGAATCTTATTTTGTCATTAATTGTGTAGCCATCAAAGTACACAGTAGTAATTAGTCAGAGTGTTGTGATTGATGGTATACTTTAGGATGAGCAACTTGTGAAATTCCAGATACTCCTTCACTACTGAATATGTTAGTACTGCCATGTTTTATGGGACTGTTAGGAATTGATTCATCAACATCTGGAGGGTCATAGATTTCTATCCATAGTATTGTGGAATGCCAAGCATTTAGATAAAATGTTATTTTGGCAGTTTTTTTCCTTCCTTTTTTAGGTTAAGCTTAATTTACTTACAAATAAAAAGTATTGGAGTAGAACTAGATGTCAAAAAATGATTGCCCTACATAGTAAGGGATTTTAGACCAGTATATATATTTGACAGCATCTGTGTTGACCTTCAAATCTCATCATAAGCACAGTAAAACAATAAACTGGAATATGGTCACTGTGTTCTACAAATATATGAGTTATCAAAAAAGCAGGTTGAAAATTGTATTATACAGTATTAGCTTTTGAAAGAAACATTGGAATTATAGTTCGTGACAGAATTATAAACAAAGAAAGAAATTACAATATAGGGGAAATGTCTGTGGAGATTCTCAGTCATCCAGGTCATGATTATTGCAAAAAGGCTTTCTCAAAAGGCACCTTGACTTCTTTGGTTCTTCCATTTTGAAGATGTTTCAGTTCCCATCCAGGAAGCTTCTTCATTTAAAACTTAACTGGTGAGAAGTGGCAGGAATATATGCTTTCTCTTTTAGCAGACTGCCAGACAACTAACAGCTTTAAGATGTTTAAATACTTGGGGGTTCATCTGTGCCCTGGGCACAGATTAGATGAATCCGTGCATTGGATGAATCTGTGAATTGATTCTGTGAAGAATGAAAGAGCAGCCATCTGAAGGGATAGGCCAGCTCTCCTCTATTCCAGCGCCTCATCTCCATGGGCCTGCTGAGTCATGCGTGGGGCTCCTTAAGTCATCAGAGGCCAAGATGGGTTCTCACACTGCCAGCAACAGGCAGAATGGAGGAGTAAACATGGTCCTCCCTTGAAGCTCATGTGTATTTTCGGCCACAGCCTCTGATGCCCAGTCGTTGCCATGAAAGAAGCCCATCATTGTGATCATGGGAGCAATGGGCAGGCTAAGTGGACAGCCCTCCCTGGTGGTTTGCTCCCCCATTCTGCCCGTTGCTGGTAGTGTGAGAACCTATCTTGGCCCTGATGACTCAAGGAACGCAAAGCATGACTTAACTGGAGATGAGGTGCTGGAACAGAGGAGAGCTGGCCTATTCCTTCAGATGGCTGCTCTTTCATTCTTCACAGAATCAATTCACATATTCGTCAGTGAATCCAGGGCACAGATGAAACCCCAAATATTTAAACATCTCTAAGCTGTTAATTGTCTGGCAGTCTGCTAAAAGAGAAAGTATAAATTCCTGCCACTCCTCACCAGTTAGTTTTAAATGAAAAGTTTCCTGGATGGGAAGCAAAATGTCTTCAAAACAAAAGATTCAAAGAAGTCCAAGTTACCTTTCGAGAAAGCTTCTTTATGATAATATAGGGGAAAATTCACATGTTCCATAATGTGTCTTAGCTAATTGAATTTATTATTTAACAGCATTTAGAAAAAAGAGAAATGAATATAAATTTACTTTTTGGTTGTTTATGCTTTCTGCTTCAAGCAGTTTACTACACAAAACAGATATATATCTTACAGAGCAAAGAAGAATGCAGTGTAACTTACAAAGCAAAATGAGGCTACTGAGATATAAAGTAAAGATGCAGGGAAGTATACCAAAGTCTATATTTTTCTCCCACCGTCCCCAGGGATAAAGTAGACACTATAAGTCCATAATGATTTGCGCTGCCTTGGTTCCTTGAAGACCCATTTCTCTGGAATGATTTAAAGATTCCTACACTCGGCCCCAAGTTCACTTCTGCCCCTATGATTCTTCATCCTCTAGAAGAGGTGGTCTACAGATTTGAAAGAAATCTGTGAGGGATTTCTTCTCAAACAAAGCACTTTGATTTGTCTCAGCAGCATCTGCAATCTCCCTTTTTTGATGGAAAACGCATATAAAGAGAAAGAGAAGAAGGAAAAGGAGAAGAAGACTTAAGAGTGTTCTCTTAAGAACATGAGAAACAACCCTATGTCAAGTAACACTTTACAAGACACATAGAAATACACATACCTCTTAATTGGTTGATATGTTTCATATATATATACATATACAGTATATACATACACACACACACACACATATATATATATATTGTTCTTAATGAGCAATTCTAAACACAAAAAATTAATAATCAGTGCCTCGTGTTTTCATAAACAATGTCAAATCGTGTCAATTAGGTTTTAAGATTACTTTATAAACTTCCATTCCTAATGCGAAAGCTCAGTGTTTTCTTATCTAAACCATGTATGTAATTCTATTTAAAATAACTTGGTTTGCAGCCATAAACCATGGCAGGATTTCCAGATCCTCTCTGTTACTAAGAATAATGAGTCAAAAAGCATCTCCAGCAATCATATAAATGATGCATACCCTTACTCTGCAACTTGTGGAAAGTAGCCAAAAAGAGCTGGCCAGATCTTTCCACACAGGTTGTGAAAAAAAGTTTCAGCTGATATGCAGCTCACTTGTTGGGTGCTTTGGTTACTTACCACTCATACGGCACATTAAATGAGCTATGCTAGCAAAACAAAAAAAGTGACAATCCCGATTAGCTGTGTGCCTGACGATCCTTGCCCATCCTGAAATGCCTGATCCAGAAGGAAGGAAAATTGCCAGTTATCATCACTTTATCCCTAGTGGATCAAGTTTTGCAAGTAATCCCCATAATGAGCAGGCTCTTCCTAATGAAGCTCGATGAGAGAGCAAATCATACAGGGGAAAATATGGTGGGTGGGAAGTTTCTATGTTACTGAGAGCTCTACCCAGGGCCTGATCTGTGAAGAAGAGATGGCAGAGGCTACCTGGTAGCTCCACTGCCAGAGGTCAGGCATTACACATGAACCACAGCATAAATGGATGCTTCTCAGTAATGCAGGAGTGGGAACTGCCCATCCACAACTGCAAATCCACCTCTGGCAGAGGGTGAAGGCATTGTTCTGTCAAAACTTTCCTCACTGCTAGGATGACTAGCAGATGATTTTCTTTTCAGCAGATAAATCCATCAATTGCAGCCCTTAACTTATCATAAAGTTGTAGAAAAAAACGCTTCACTGTTTTTTTTAAAGGCCAAGTAGAGACTGGCTATGCAGACACGGCAAATTTATTCTGGCATACTTTGTGACACATCACAATGAATTTTGCCCTTGGATGACTTCACCGTATCTTTGAAAACCTTGATTTTGGTTTGCTAGTTTTCATTCTTTATTTACAGCCCTTAAGCTCTGTTCTGGTGAGATCAAAATAAATACATCTGAATCCCACTTAACATTGCAAACTTAATTCATTCCAGCCCAATGTACAGCCCAAAATAAAGTGCATAGTTTGACATCAAGGGTATGCAAAAGGAATTAATTCATGGAGTTAACGCACGGAATTAATTCATTTTATTAACGCACGGAATTAACTCACGGTACAGCTCAGCGCAAGGAAAGATAATTTCAATTTCAAATGGATGCTGATTGCAGAGGCTGGTGAAATAATGAAACAGTAGGTAGTTCATACGGAATGCAAGGAATGATAAGGGAAACAGGTCCAGGAAAGCATGAAGAATGTAGTTTTTGGAATTCTTAGCCGTGACTACAAGAGATAACTGTAGGGTTTTCTTTTCCGGTGTAACATATTTCTATGTGCAACTTTCTCCTCAGGGACTAGTCAGGATATGTGGATACATGTTGCCTCTCTCTATGTATGTCTGGGTCAGTCATTAGAATAAGTGATGCCCGTGTGTGTATGCTCTCCACACACCAAATCTGATCCAGTCTTTTTACTTTCCAAAGAGTTATCGTGCTAATGGAGAAGTCAGAGTCTTCGCTGCTTCAGTAGACAATAAATGACAATTTATTGTCATTTGGCTGGGAAAGAATACAATGATTAGGTGCTCTAACAGCCATTATGCCTGGCAATCACATCTTTCTAATGAAGGATTCTCCAAGAGTTTGGTTCCTGCGGAGAACTTTGTCTAAGTACCAGAGGATTTTAGCATTTCAGTAGCTATAAAGCAAATCCTTACAGTCTTCAGCACGAATAGGCAAAAACAGAAGGAGACTTGTAGCATACTAACAATTGTTCTTAAATGACATATATAGGTCACAAAAGCTTATGCCTTTTTTAAAAAATAAAAATTTTGATCTGAAAAAATATTACTAGATCTTTCTGATTTTTGGCTACTGTAGTTTAATGCAACTCTCCTCTTGGAATATTTGTCGTGAATAGGGCAATTAATGCTAAGCATGTGAGGATAGACTAAAAGGATTGGAGTAATATATAGAATAATTACACAATAATAATAATTATTGTGTAATAATAATTACACAATTGTATAGATAGCTAACCTATGTAAGCTGCCAAGAGTCTTCGGAAATTGGCGGCATAGAAATATGTGTAATAAATACATAAATAAGACACTTGAGGTATAACATCTTAGATGGGACAAAGCTGAACCCTTATTGATTGTTTCTGAAGTAGCTCTAGGTGACTTACATACTAGGATTAAAACATTCATAAAGGTGGTAAAGGTGACAAAAGAGATAATGCAAAATCATACATTAGAAGGAAAACCTATTCAAAAGAGATTATAAGAACTCTGGGGTGGAGTAGCTACAGAGTAAGCATTACTACTAGAAACTACATCTGCTAGTCCCACGAGGCAATATGTTTTACACTTGGGACCTGGAGGACACCACCTCTTCCAGATCTTACTGTCTGGGTTGAAACAACCAGAGAAAAATAATCCTTAAGATAACAGGACCCAAGCCATGTATCTCTAATCTGCCTTTTATTATTTCCCAGAAGACATGGCTGCCCTTCCCAGCTCTCAAGGAAAAAAATGCAGATGTTATCACATCCCAGACAAGATAGGGACTCCAAATCCCTCTAGAAGAAAATGAAACACTGATTAATAGTGTTAGGTAATGGCAGTAGAATTGAATAGGAATCCCCCAGCACTAACTTTTGAAATAAAATATTGTAAAACAACTTGCTCTACTTCTGTTGGTGATTACAAACATTACAAATCACAACTAATTAGAAATAAAGATTATAAATTCCATACAAAGTACAGGGCTTTGAACACAACATTAAATGATATCTGTTCAGGTTTTTATGGGTAATGAAAAAATCATACCATCTCAGTATACTTATAGCACAGCACTTTGTAGGTGACATGGCACTTTGTCAAAACAGATAAATTACTGAAAATATGAAGCTGATGATTCTTAAGGACATTTCAGTACAGTAAAATTTTTGCCCAAGCTTATACAGATACAAAAGCTATACTGCCCACTGGTTCTGCAGTGCTTCAGATATGAAGGAAAGAAGGTGCTTCATGACAGACAGACATGGCACCTGTTGCAATTCTTTAAGCCCTTTTTCCCATGCTGCAGGTGCAGGTATGAAAAGCAACCATGAAACCAAAGAAAAGACGCTGCTGCTTTAATTGCAGAAAGTGGCTACTTGAACCCTACCCTGCATATTCTGAAGCATTGCTTTAATCTAGTGCCTATTCATAACTGAGATCTTAAAGGTCTGTTTGGGCGAAGATAGCTTGAAGTAGAATTTACTGGTTGCATTTGTATAGATGTATCTATTGTAGTCACATAAAAATGAGGCATCTACCCTTTCTACCCTTCCTTCCTTCCTTCCTTCCTTCCTTCCCTCCCTCCCTCTCTCCCTCCCTCCCTCTCTCCCTCCCTCCCTCCCTCCCTGCCATATGATCATGGGAGACTGATGTATGAAGTCAGATTCAATGGAAAGGGGGGCAGAAGAAGGTGAAAGAAATGGAACAAAATGAAAGATAAAAAGAAAATGAGGAGCTGAGATATTAAGGAGGAGAGAGGGGCAGAGAAGAGAAACAATCAGAGATGCAGATGATGCCTACCAGGGTGCTCTGGAAGTAAAAAAGCAGTGCGCAAGATAGAGTTCAGCAAAATTGCAGGGCTGAAACATGAAGAGCAAATGGGATATATGAGAATGAAGAACAGCCCTGTGCCTACAATGGGCTGTACAGTGAAGTAAGCTTCCTTAAAAAAATTGGAATTACCAAAAGACAAGAGGATAGAGAAACAGGAAAAACACATGCTAATGGATCAAGAACTTACAGGATAGAGAACAAATTGCGTGGCAGGAAAGGAACAGGGTTAATTCAGAGACCTCTAGTCCAGAATATGGAAAAACAAATGAGATACAGATTAAGGAACTTCTATACAGACACCATCTCTCCCTTCTTAGTCTCTTCTGCCGATTTATGTTATTGCACAACTCTCCCCACCGCTACTGCTTTATCCTCCTAGCCTGTTGCAGGCCATTGCTTCTTCCAGCTGGTCAATGGAAGGATGCAGAAAGGACACTGACTTGTTTTCCTACTCAGTATCCTTGTCCTTTGTTCAACATGTTTGTCTTTGGACAAGAAAAAAAAAGGGATAAAGGACCAGAAATCAACCACCACTTGTTTGTATTTGTGTGGCAAAACTGCCCCTCAGAAAACTGGGGATGATGGAGCAAAAAGTCACAGCAACCGGATGGCAGGTAAAAGATAGAAATTAAGAGTTAGGACAAAAACAGGACCTCCTACCAGGATGGATGGAGAACTGTCACTTGGAGCTCCAGAGGAGATAACTGCAAAACTGCTTTTTCAGCATTCGCTCTCCAAACTGTCCTTAAACCCCATTAAATCCTCAGGCGTAACTTCCACATATGGAAGAAAGGATTAATAAAGTAGGGAGAGCAAAGAAATTAATGAGTGTTTTATGTATTTATTTATTGCAAACGTTTGTGATTTCAAGAGATCTGACTAGCACCCCCTTTATAACAACCAACTTCAGCCTGGGGACCTCCAGAAATGCAGGTAGAGGATAATGGGAACTGTACTGCATAGGATGAGGATGATGGAAGTTATCTGGGTTGTCTGGAAAGAGGTCTGGAAAACACCACTAAGTTGTGACTAACTTGTTCAGTCACAAAGGTTTCCTCTCTCTCTCTCATCCTCTCATTCTCTCTTCCTCTCTCTCTCTCTCTCTCTCACCTCTACCACCCCCAATAGCTCCTCCAGTGGTCTCAGTTAAACAACAAGACCTGTCAGAGCTGGTAACCAGCATTTGGTTAAGGCGTGTGCCCGGCTTCCAAAACAGCTCCTTTCCCTTTATGTTATTTACAGGTGAAATAGGAATGGTGTTGTTTGCCGAGCTGCTTGCTTAATTGACTGAAGGCAGCTAAGGATCAAATGCAACAGAACGATGGCAATATTTGGTTTGTTGATACCTGTCTTCCTGATTTGCTCTCCTCTTGGTCATTCCTGCCGGAGCCCTGATGACTTTGTGGGTGCCAGTTCTCCTGGAGATATTGTCATTGGAGGCTTGTTTGCAATTCATGGCAAAATGTTACATTCGGAAGAAAAGCCCCTCAAACCTATGATTGCCAATTGTGCTGGGTGAGTAACAGCAGCTCTCTGCCATAAAAATGTTAAGAGGAAAATGACATGAAAGTGAATGGGGCTACTCAAAGTAAGAGGGGAAAGGACTGGAAATTTAGTTGTTTTTTACATGATACTTAAAAGATGGGGTTTGATCTGTCTGTTAAGTAAAAGTGACTTCATGACGAAAGGGGTTCTCGGGGGATAAGATCTAATACCAGGGATTATGTAGAGTTTCAACATCTGTCTTGCTCAGATGTTGCAAAAATAAAAAACAAAAGGAGTTTATCTTTATGCCAATACAGTAGGATTGCACTATAAAACTAAATTGTACACTAATCTGTTACATTAATCCAGTGAGTTCAATAGGACTTATTTCTGAGCAGTGATGCAGAGGGAAGGACCATAAGTATTCTGTTGATTTATACCTCTTTTACAGTATATGACAAAGTATTGAAAATTTTAATATTTAAGTCTATGGCACAGTAATATGTCATTAAACCCATGACAGAACTAGTATCTAGTCCAAATATACAATATCCTTTGTGCTGCAACGTAGTGCTTTACTTTTTCACCTGCCTAATAGTCAAAACCTTTATATAATGGTTCAGAAGCAATCTCATTGACAGTCTGGGAATTGCTGTCAGATTTAATGTAGGTTAAATACTGCAATAATCTGAACAATCACTAGATAGCATCAAGAAAGTACATCAAATTCTAGCTCTTTACTGACATCTAGTGGTCATCCAGAATTTTGCTGCACAGATTGAATAGTCTTTATGGCTCTAGGATTGAAGCTATTGATTTTATCATTCTTATTCAATAAGTTTTCAAGTACATGTTTTGAATAACAAGAGTTTCAGAAAATAAAGTCATGCTTCCTAAGATTATCTTCTCCATTATATATTAAAGGTAAACCAATCCTATCTAACAGTTAGCATTTTAAAAGTACATCTCAAACGTAATTAAACTCTCTTCTTCAGCTGATTCACAACAGTTTTTCCAAAACTCAGAGATACAAAATCTGACTTGCAAAAATCCAGATTATTTATTTATTAAACAAACTTATATAGCTGCTCAGCTCACATACAGTGATTCCGAGTGGTGTTTAAAAATCCACAGTGAAAAATCCATAACCTTCACCCCATCCCATGGCGGCAACAACAGAATCAGACTTATGAATTATTTATGAAACAAGATGATCACTAGATGGCAGAAGGGAGGGGCAGAAAGCTTGGTTGCCATCTAGTGGAAAGGCACAATTTTGCAGTCCAAATCTGAGACTCCTATCCAAACTGGTACCTTCTAAACATGTGAAAATAGCAGTAATCACTGCCAGAATTCTCAGGCAGCATGGCCTATGGTTGTCTGTGATGGACAACCTTTATAATTCCAATATATCTGGAAGTCACCAAGCAAAAGGAAACACTGTTGGATTAATACAATTACCAGAATTGTACAGTTGAAAGAGGACAGTGAAAGAGGAGAGTGCAAAAGCTGGCTTGAAACTCAACATAAAAAAACTAAGATCATGGCAACCGGTCCCATCACTTCCTGGCAAGTAGAAGGGGAAGAAATGGAAGCAGTGGCAGCCCACCTTCTTGGGCTCCAAGACCACTACAGATGGTGACTGCAGCCATTAAATTAGAAGACCCTTGCTCCTTGGGAGAAAAGCTATGGCAAACCTAGATAGCATATTAAAAAGCAGAGATATCATCCTCCTGACAAAGGTCCATATAGTCAAACTATGATTTTCCCAGTAGTAATGAATGGCTGTG
Organism: Acrochordus granulatus; assembly: GCA_032468055.1. Classification (NCBI taxonomy): domain Eukaryota; kingdom Metazoa; phylum Chordata; class Lepidosauria; order Squamata; family Acrochordidae; genus Acrochordus; species Acrochordus granulatus. Next base: position 84,424 of record JANHZU010006057.1, on the reverse strand, counting down.
AAATTTGGACCATAAAGAAGGCTGAGCATTGAAGAATTGCTGCCTTCAAACTGTGTTGCTGGAGAAGACTCTTGAGAGTCCCTTGGACTGCAATAAGATCAAACAAGTTAGTCTTATAGGATATCAACTCTGATTGCTCATTGGAAGGACAGATATTGAAGCTGCAGCTCAAATACTTTGACCACATAATGTGAAAAATGGACTCATTGGAGAAGAATGTGATGCTGGGAATTATTGAAGGCCAAAGGAAAAGGGGAAGGAAGAAGATGAGATGATTATATAGCATAGTCAGTGTGACAGGTATGGGTTTGGGTGGACTCTGGGAGGCAGTGCAGGACAAGGAGGCCTGGCATGCTGCAGTCCATGAGGTCGTGAAGATCATATATGACTGTGCGACTAAACAACAACAACAACATCTGCAAGAAAAAATGAACATGGAGAACAAGGATGGGGAATAAATATCTCAGCCCACACCCTAGAAGACAAATCAGAGTTTCAGGACATATTTCTTGCTTACATGGACCACAAATAATGCCTGTAAAGTAATTTGAACCCAATGCACACAGACACACAACACTGGGACTAGGGCATATAATTGAGGTTACATTATTTATCCGTTATTTTCTGCAGCTTTAGAATTTTTGGGTAGTATTATTACGTTTTTTCATGAAAATCAGTTTTAATGCTGATGCACTAAAATGAGACATCATTGAAATGTGTGTTGAAAGGCAGACAGTATGTTACATTCAACAAAATGAGAAATGTTTGAAGTACTTATTGAAACAACATTGTGTTTATTAAAATTAAATGCTATTTAATTTCTATTGCTCCCCTCTCCATTCAGTTATATTATTGTCCTCTTGTTCATTATCAGGCCAGATTGTGAGAATGTTGCCTCACATTGCATCTCCTCTCTGTTACCAATGTAAAAATAACGTATGTTTGAGTGTGTGTGTGGCTCGTATGAGGACACAAAGAAATTGGAAACAGACTGTAAACAGTCTGTACACAGTGAAAAGAGAAAGGTTGTTACTGAATAATAACTAAATCAAGTAGTATTGATCACTGAACCAGAAGGTTAATAGTTAAAATGCCCTGCTATGCTCTTCCCATTAAATAACCGAAATAATGAATCGGTAGAAATGCAGATGAATGCCAGGGTATCCCACTGTATAAAACTTGATTACACGTAGATCAAGGAATGCAAGCCACTGGTAACACAAAATCATCATGTTTCTGAATCAGTGCAATTATTTTCATCATAAAACAATCACTTCAGCACAAAAGTGCAGGCAAGCTATCAACAAGAGTTATATTTTTAAGGGTTTTTAATGTATGGTTTTTAGTGTTGTTAGCCGCCAAGAGTCTCCGGATTTCAGCGG
>JANHZU010006057.1:64494-82942 GCA_032468055.1 Acrochordus granulatus | reverse complement strand
TTAGAAAAGACTGTGATGCTGGGAAAGATTGAAGGCAAAAGGAGAAGGGGATGGCAGAGGATGAGATGGTTAGATCGCATAGTCAGTGTGATGGGTGTGAGTTTGGGTGGACTCTGGGAGACAGTGCAGGACAGCGAGACCTGGCATGCTGTGGTCCATGGAATTGCGAAGAGTTGGACACAAATGCATTACTGAACAAGAAAAACAAAAAGAAGCTGTTCCAGAACTTCAGCATAACCATTCTGAAGGAGAGTGCATTAATAATGAATAGGAAATAATGGTACTGAAATCAAAGCCACATCACTTACCTCTACTTCAAACTACTTTCAACTGCTACCTTGAAACAAATAAATTTCTAACTAATCTTACCGTTTTTTTTAAATATTGGGTTAAATGTGAGGCAGTGGGATCATAATTTCTTACAATCACAGTAAAGACTTTCTTTAATTTTAGAAGAACACATTGTTTTTCATCTGTTTCATGCACAAAACACTGTAAACACACAAGGCTAAAAATAAAGGTATAGGATTATGATCTCTAGGAAAGTGCCCTGGAGCACAGGGTTTATCGAATATCTCATTTAGATGTTAGGGAAAGAGAGCTCAAGTCTTGGAGGAAGAGTTCTTTTATCAAAAATTCTCTTCTTGAGCTCTGAGAATTCTCTGTGAATGGGTCTTTCAACTGTAGGAAGGGGCTTCATGGTGTTGACTGGTATCTCCTTAATAGCTCCTTGAATATGGATCTTTCTCTGTTACATCGAATAAAACAACAGAGAACAAAGTTTGCTGTTACTAACTGGTTCTTCACACGAACCAAAAAGTCATGACCAGCAAGCCAGCTCATAGATTACTAGGAATTGTGTGCATTCCTTTGGTGATACAGTATAAATTTTAATGTCCTTTCAGAACCTTTATGAAATGTGCCGTAGAACCTAATTTTGGTTTAATTTACTCTAAGAGTAGTTTTGATTTTAAATGATATTTGCCATGATCTGCAAATATTTGTTATCAGATCTGGTTCATTTTTTTCAGTTGTGGTCCATAGAGTACTCTCTTCTTTGACTAAAACACCTAGTTCCTACTCTTTCTCTTGGACATAGATTTTTCAAGGTTAATAAAAAGCCTTATAAGTGCAAAAGGCATATTCCAAAACTTGGGTGATCACCAATTAATATTAAAATAATGCTTCCTGACCGGATTAGGGAATGCAGATATTTGGGCAGTATGCTATTTATTTTGCTTCTCTTGAATATTTTGGAATATCTATCGACATCATGTCTCACCCTCCCTTAGTTTGGAATTAGGTGTTACTTAAACCAGATGTTCTGGAGTATAAATCCCATAATCTTTCACGAGGAAGTATGGCTGTTGTATTCCAAAACTCTCTGGGGAAGCCGTATGCTTATTTTTGCATTAGACAAAGTAATAAGACAGAATTTCTTGATGCCAATGTGATGAGATTCAGAAGTTATACATATTCCCTCAGATAACAATATGACCATAGATTTATTCCACAAATTGGATAAATGGGAGAAACGCTTTCAGAGCTGTAAGAAGGAGAAAGACAGATCTGCTTTCCAACTCCCTCGTTTCCAACTTGACTCGTTCCCCAATTATTTCCCCACAGATGTTCTTTAAAAATAAAATCCTCAGTACAAAAAAAGGAATTTCTGAAAACTTAGAGCCATTTGCCTCCTCTAAGACAACAGCTCAACAACAATATGTGAGAAGGCCATGTAGAAGAAAATAGCACTTGGAAAAGTGACATTTTTAGGCTGTTGTATACAAAAACTCCAAAAAAGTTGATGACAGCTCAATGGCAGCACTGTGATACAGAAAAGTGGGCTCTTTGCTGACATCTAGTGACCATCCTGATATGTAGTGCTAAAGTACTTGCAGAACTACATCACTATGGCTGTGGTTTGGTTTGGTTTGGTTTGCATTGCTAGTGGTGATGTAGGTCACTTTAGAAATGCTTCTCCAGAACAGGATTTGGATCTTCTCTAGAAATGTAACTTGGGGGCAAATAAGAAAATCTCTAGTGACTGTATTGCAGGATTAATCAGTCAGTCAATCAAGGCATACTTTGCTCCTCAACAGTTTATCAGACCAAGGCATTGGGATATTGTAAACAGTCTGGCTAATGTAACACAAGGCTCACTCTGTTCTTTACCTTTGGACATTTCTTACCCGATCTTGAATGTAGAAAAGACCTGTGTGCCATCTGCTATTTTTCATATCAAATTCTGTGATGTATTCTCTTTTGTTCTCCAGGAAGCTGCTGCTGTCTTGTCCAGTTATTCACCATACATGTAAAAGAATTCAAACAATTTGTGGCTTTAGTCTCATAAAAAGTTTTTGTAGCAGGAGTGTTCCTTGTGCTTCCTGCCCAAAGGCACTGAGAAGTGGGTATCCCATTTTTAATTCCTCCTCCTCTTCGACTTCCTCCTCCTCCCCAGAAAAAAAGTCTGAGGAAGCCATGAAAGATCATGGGGGAATAACAGATTCTAAGTTCGAAACTCAAGTACTTTGGCCACATAATGCTCAGGGAGAACTCATTTGAAAAGACTGTGATGCTGGGAAGGATTGAAGGGAAGAGGAGAAGGGGACGGCAGAGATAGGATAGTCAGTGTGATGGGCGTGAGGTTGGGAAGACTCCGGGAGGCAGTGCAAGACAGGGGGGCCTGGCGTAATGCAGTCCATGGGGTCATGAAGAGTCGGACACGACTGCGCGACTGAACAACAAGTTGACATTCAATTCTGTAAAAAATGCAGTGTGAATAAGACAATAAGATTAAGCCTGAAAGCATCAAAATGGCACTTACTTCTCTTGAATTTATCATCTAACTCACAACTTTAACCATTTCCCAAATTGTTGGGAAACAAATTTTGAGAACAAATTAAAGTTGGGATGGGATAAAGATTTTCTGAGAACAAATTAAAGTTGGGATGGGATAAAGGATTCTTAAACTCATCCCACTTTCTTTCTTAGATAACAATTAAGGTTGCAAAAAGAATTATTTTGAAATGTAATTAAGAAAATTAGGAAAAGATTATGTGAACTTATATTCTGGATTGGTTAGATATATCTTTATCTTTTAAATATATTTATTTCTGTCCTTCATAGGCAAAATTGTTATTCTTTTGATGTTTTAATAATGGCAGACCATTTTCCTGAGAAGTAGATGCCTTTGTGAGACTGAGGTATGTGGGTAGTAAAGAACTGATGAGTCTAGCAGGACTATAAGTTTTTCAAGAGCCCATAGCATTTACCAAAAACATCTTAGATAGCAATGGATATTTTCAACATCATCAATATTTTCAACAAAATTTCTTATGACGTGTAGAAATCTAGAGTTCTGTCCAATTTTATCTATGGTTCCAGTGGTTGACTGGCTCAAATCAAGGTCTTGATCAAAAGGAGGAGAAAGATAAGGCGATCTTAATCTCCTATTTCAGCAATCCTAATACAGGCAGGATTGCTTATGTCACTAGCAATATCAAAAGCAGGTCTGTCTTCTCCAGGAATCCTGGTTCAAATTGTTCTTTCTCCAAATGAAAATTATTTGGAGGAAAAGGGGGAAAGTTAAGCTCCTCATCAGAGCCTCTGATCAGTTTTAACGTTTTCCCTAGTAATCCTTATAGGCAGAATTGTTACCTTATAATTTCTATTAATAATGATGGTAGAACTATCCTGACTTTGACACTTTTAAAGAACTAGATCATTAAAGAGAGACTTGTGATGGTTCCTAAGTGCCCTTATACATGTATCTTGGCTCTACCCACCATCACCAACCCTATCCATCCATGTCATGCCCAAAGGTTAAATGCTGCCTTCCCACAAAAGAAGTTTCCTTCCCCTGTCTTAAAGGACCTAACAAAGGAAGCTAGGAAATGGTAAGATTCTTAACCCTCTTCTTCCAGGAAATAGAAAGGATGAATTAGTTTTGAATGTGAAAACAATAAAAGTTATCTGAAGAAAAAACTAACACATTTTGGAGCTCGGTAAGCTAACAGCAATGGAGGTTGCTTGTTGCCTTTATCAGTGGTTGGATTCAAATAATTCACTTGGCTGTCAGAGATGGAGTATGTCAGTATACAGGTGGAGACATAGATTAATCTGTATATATGTAAATACCCTCACATGTTCCAAAGTACTATAAACATTCAGAGGTTATTAAATCTGAATAACCATTACCCAAAGGCATTTTTATTGTTTGGACATCTAAGATCATTCTAACAATATATGTAGGTGAGAATTCAAATAATATTTACAAATGCATGCAGGTATTTGGTCTAATTTTTCTGTAGAAAGTATGCATTATGTAGAAAGTATGCATTATGTATCTTATAGGTTACATGGTATTCCTCATTATGCTTCATTATGAGCAGACTGGAAACATGATTTTACATCACATCATATAGCTTCCTGTTAAACAACGAACAATTATTTCTGTATTTTTTGGCAGTTTTGAAGTTCAAGTATTTCTTCAGAGTCTTGCAATGGTCCATGCCATAGAAATCATCAACAACTCCCCTCTTCTACCTGGAATTAAACTGGGCTATGAAATCTATGACACTTGCGCAGAAGTAACCAGGGCGATGGCTGCAGCTTTGAGGTTCCTGTCCAAATTTAATGCTTCCAAAGACTTGGTGGAATTCAAATGCAACTATTCAGACTATACTCCCCGAGTAAAAGCTGTCATAGGAGCCACTTATTCAGAAGAGTCTATGTCAGTTGCAAGAATACTGAATTTGCAGCTTATACCACAGGTAAGTCATTCTGCAAACATGTATTTATTTTCAGCCAGCACAATCTAAATGAATGAATATCTCAATGGTATAACTGGAAGTTGAATATAGTTAAGGAGGAGATGCATTTAGCAAGTGGATTTCAACGACTTTCTAGATTTAGAATAAAGATCTCAAAGAACTGAGCAATGTATCTGTGCTTTGATTAAACTTTGTATTCTATCTATTTTTCCACCTGCATAATATTGCACCCTCAAGCCTTTAGAAGTTTATGGCTAATCTTAATATCTGGAAAAAAACAATATGGAGAAATAGAAAGTTATGTTTGGCAAATTCTTCCAGGCAAAACTACTTTGAGGTAGAAAACTAAAGATTTCTGGGGAAATGCTTCCCCAGATTTCTCCTGGCAATACTGCCTTTCTACATACAGATAATCCTTGACTTATGACCATTCATTTAAAGACTGCTCAAAGTTATGATGGCACTGAAAAAAGTGATTTATGACCAGATCTTGCACTTACAGCTGTTGCAGCAACCCCACAGTCATGTGATCAAAATTTGGGAGCTTGGCAACCAGCATGTATTTAAATGGTTGGAGCATCTCAGGATCACATGGTTGCTATTTGACAAGCAAGGTCAATGGGAAAGCCAGGTTTGCTTAATTACCATGGCAAAAAATGGGGTATGACCCACTTAACAACCTCATCACTTAGTGAGAGAAGTTCTAGTCCCAAGTGTAGTCATAAGTTGAAGACTACACCTAGAGAAAAGTGCTTTTATGAACATGCAGGACAATCAGCAATCTGATTTTCATTTACAACATGATATATTAAAAAAATATATCACTATTGTCCCTGCTGGCTAAAGCTGCTCTTAGTTGTAGTTCAGCAATATCTAAAAGGCCAGGTTGTCAACTCTGCTTTACATATTCTAATTGGAACAGTCCCTCGGGACTAGAGGTTCATGTGCATCTCACATTTCCAGTACCTTTTCATTCATTATGACAGCATAGCCACAAATTTGCCACTAGAAAATTTAGTCTACACTTCTAAATGTAGAAGTGGAGGGTGGGAGGAGGAGGGGCAACTTAAGTAGGAACTAATGTAAACCAAATTCAAACAAAACTTTTCCCTCTGGTAATAGCCTGTCTGCAACAATCAGCATGCCAACTGATCTTGAAAAGAAGGTTCCATTTTATCATTAGTGCCTAGACAGATTTCAGTTTTTCCTTCAAATTACCTGTTCACTGGGGAAGTCATTCAAATATGTAGGCATTTTCAGGCCACAGCCATATGGCTGTGTAGCTATATGTACAACACATAGCAAACATAGGACAATTCTGCACTGTACCTCAAAATATTGCTTTTCCACACCTTTATCTCTGCTGCACTCTGAGTGTGTTTAGCCAGTCAAAGCCCAACTAAGTCTCTGCAGGTCCTTTCTTCCCTTCAGATAAATCCAGATCAATTTTTTTGTTATGACTGAAACTTGATTCCTTGCTGCAAGATTGAGGCCAACACCTAATCATCTACTTTCACATAGTATATATAATTCTTTCTTGTAGATCTGTCTCCCCAGATTCTTACAGACAATTTTGCCTCATCCTGCTCAAATGCAATAAATAAAAAATAGAAGTAATTTTTTCCTTAACTCTGCATACTTGGACTTGAGCATGCAACTGAAGATTTGAGACAACAGGTTAAGAAAATTGATATGCAACTAGATCTGGCATGTCTTCCCATGGAAATATTCCTAAATGGCTCCTTTACCCTGCTTAGACCTGCCAGATATTGAAGCCAAATCACAATCTGTAAATACAAGGGGGCTTTCTCTTTAGCATACTAAGTGTCTACAATGTTCCTCTTACAAGGGAAATGCAAGGGAAATCCATTTGGGTTAAGGTTCTGCTTGTGTGGCAAAGGGGATATTGAAAGTGTAAATCACATTTAATTTGTCCATTTTATGCTGATAAACATTTGCAACTGATATCCTCATATTTAAATAAATTCTCTAGTCACCTTGACTGGTTTTATTTACTCTCAGATAGCTAATGATAGATGATTCTGCTATTAAAGGGTAGCCAACTTTGGCTATGTATGTGTGAAATGTCACTTTTCTGATATGTTTATCTAGTTTTATTCTTAGTTTTTAACTGTCTCTCTACATAATTCCTTTCTGTTATCAAGTTTGATTATTGGTCACAGACTGCAGGAAAGGTTTCTTCTCTAGTGGGAATCCTTATACCTTCCCTGGTAAGAGGTGAAGTGGCTGCTGAAAGCAAAGGAATGGGCAGGAGATAGACCAACTGTAGACTGTTTTGGTGAAAGCAAGGATGCCTTAGAGGGAAAGGAAAGCTTGCCTGGGGGAATTTTAACTTTTGCTATGTGTAAACAGGGCTTCTCTCATTCTTCTGTTTTCTGGCTGGTAAACTCTTCCTTAAAACCAGAGGAATCCAAAGCAAAACGCTGAAATGAGCAATGCAATGGCATGATGGAAGCTCTGCCTCTTTCCTACATGTGTGAGAGACTGCAACACTTGTACGAAGCGGCAAAACTTGCACTGGGAATGCCCAATGTTTGTTTCATCATTTCCCCCATGCTTAGATTCAGTCCTGTATTTTCCTTCTGGCTTACTGTTTCTGCTGGACAATAGGAGGCATGTCTCTCTGTATATACACATATATTGTATGTGTTTTATGTGGGAGGTGATTTTTACATTAAAAGGAATAGTTAATATATACATATAGGGATCAAGTGACCTTCCCTTTTTCTGTGTCTGTCTTCAGATAGATATTTAGGGGCCAATTTAGTGTTGTGAATAAGGCATCAGGCTAGAACCAAGAGACCCTGAGCTGTAGTCCTGCATTAAGCATTAAGCTAACTGGGTGACCTTGAGCCAGTCATTCTTTTTCAGTCCTAGGAAAGAAACAATGGCAAACCACTTCTAAAATCTTGCCAAGAAAACTGCAGAGACTTATCCAGGCAGTCCCATAATACAGGGCACAATGCTTATATTTTTTTTCTATCCCCTCTTCCAAGGAGAAGGGGTCATATTAAATTCAGGAACATCTTTCTTTTGTGTATAAATACTATCTATTTATAATTCATGAATTACCATTTAACACTATAGGCATGCAGGGAGTAAATATAATTTAATAAGGAATATATTCTCAAAGGTGTCATGACAGCACAACTTGTGACACATTTTAGATAATTCCACTTAGTGTCTGTCACGCTATCAGACTACATTCGGTGCAATGCTGTGCATGAGCAGCTCTGGAAAATTTCCTTTCCCAGAAAGCAAAATGACCCAGCAGTAAGAAACATTCAGCAACAAATGAAAGGAAGTTATTCAAGCTGAAAACGTACTGTATACCTACTCAGCAATATATAATGCAGGTTATTCTAAACTCCAGAGGATTTCCTTCTGAAGAAGCTGCCCAAGCTGTTTTAGCAAGCATTGAGCCACCATGTGACAACTGTAAAATCTCTTTTCAGCCCTGGGTGAATATAACCTTCTACCTAAATAGCCAAATTGTTTTGACAACGTGTGTGGCATTTTTAAGAGTTTCAGTTGGTAATTTCAAGTGGGTAGAGCAGCTATGTTAAATACAAAACAGTGAAATAGCTCTGTTGTTTTCACTTGTTAAATCTGGCATTTTTCAGAATACCTACCATTTCTGCCTATCTATCTTTGTTAGGCACATAATTTCTGCATATTGTAGAAGATTCTTTGTAGGTTAGGCTTCCCATATTTAATGTTTGCTTAATGTGATAAACTTTTCTACCAGAATGTCCAGCCGTCCTGGCCCTATTCACTCAACATTGACTTTTTCTGGGAATGGATAAGGGTGAATAATGGTGGCCAGACTTCATCATGGTTAGTGTTCATCCTACTCTGGTTACATTGCAGCATAGATCCAAATTCACTCTCAGAAGGATTCATGGCTGATTTTTTTGCAATCCTTACACTGAGCCCATAAAGGCAGATAAGAGAAAAGGTAGAAAACATGGAAGAAATCTTTAAAAAGGACATTTAAAAACATGGGAGAAAACACGAGTTCTCTTACCTGAATGGAAGGTGCTTAAGACCTCCGTCCTGATAAATAATAAAAAGAAGTCAACTTCCAGACAATTCTGTCTGGATAACTGAGATTCTTCATTGACATATGTCCTGATAAATAGGTTGTAATAATTCAGATTCAGATACTTTATTGGCCAAGCATGAATAGACATGCAAGGAATTTGACTCCAGTATAGCAGCTCTCAATGTACTTGCAAGACAATAGTAAATAAAGTAACAAAACAATAAACAAAACTATGTATTTAACAATAAAATGTGCATCCAAAATGTGCAGCCAGTAGAAAAGGAAATATGGGAAAGTATAGAATTAGAAACTGATAAGTGAAATAATGTGGGAAAAAAGTATACTCTTTTTGAATTGTATGGTTTTATGTATCAGGACCCAGTAAAAATCATCTGGTCATTAGCAGTTCTTAAAAGTAGGTAAATATAACCTTAGATAAGCAACAACACATGACATATTACACTGTGTTATCATTTATTTTATAAAAAGAATGCCAAAATGAAAAAATCATGTGTGAAAAACTAAGTACATTTTATGATTCAGTAGCTTGTAGAACACCTTTAGCAGCAAGAACTTGAAGTCATTGTTTTCTGTATGACTTTATCAGTCTCCCACATCATTGTGGAGGAATTTTGGCCCACTTTTCTTTACAGCATTGCTTCATTGAGGTTTGCGCAGCTCTCTTGAGCTGTTGTCCCACCACAGCATTTCAATCTGGTTGAGGTCTGGGCTTTGACTGGGCCATTGCAACCCCTTGATGCTTTTCTATTTCAGCCATTCTTTTGTAGATTTGCTGGTGTGTTTGAGATCATTGTCTTGTTGCATGACTCAATGTCAGACCAGCTTTATCTGTCAGACAAATGGCCTCACATTTGACTCAAGAATACTTTGGGATACAGAGGAGTTCATGGCTGACTCAATGACTGCAAGGTGCCCGGGTCCTGTGGCTGCAAAACAAGTCCAAATAATTACCCCTCCACCACTGTGCTTGACGGTTGGTATGAGAGGTTTGTACTGATATGCTGTGTTTGGTTTTTGCTAAACATGACACTGTGAATTATGACCAAACATCTCCACTCTGGTAACATCTGTCCAAAGGACAGTGTTCCAGAAGTCCTGTGATTTGTTCAGATGAAACTTTGCAAACCTAAGCCATGCTGCCATGTTCTTTTTAAAGAAAAGACACTTTCTCCTGGCAACCTTGCAAAGCAAACCATCTTTGTTTAGTCTTTTTCTAATTGTACTGTCATGAACTTTAACATTGAACATGCTAACTGAGGCCTGTAGAGTCTGAGATGTCACTCTTGGATTTTTTGCAATTTCTCTGAGCATTGCATGGTCTGACCTTGGGATGAATCTCCTGGGAAGATTGGCAACTGTCTTGAATGTTTTCCACTTGTGAATATTCTTGTTCACTGTAGAATGATGGACTTTAAATGGTTTGGAAATAGCCATAGAACCCTTCCCAGATTGATAGGAAAAGCACTGTTTACAGAATTACATACACATTTTGACAATCAAACGTTAAAACTGATTTGTTCTTATTCTTTGATTTTTATTTAATAAACTTTATGACACTTCAGTTAATTGATTCATTGAAATAAATAAGACTAGGTAAAACTTCTGGGGGATCAGACCTTGCTCTTTTATGTTTATGTAACGATTCCAAGCTAACCTCAATCTTCCCGCCTTGGAAAGTTGTCCTCCGACATATATGGGGGAGTGTGCCTACTGGCTTCCCTCATCATTTTAGATTTCTTGGTGGACTTTAACTCCATTGATCCTGCTATCCTTCCAGACCACCTGTAACAATTGAAAATGGGCATGGTTTTGCAGTGATAACACTCAGGAAGGAGCTCTATTAGTGGTGATGGATTATCTAAATGGTTAACTACTAATGGTTGTGGCAGAGTTTGTCTTTTTCCTGCATTATTTAACACCTGTTTATTCAAGTTGCAATATCACAAGTATGTATCACTAGTTGTATGTCACCACCTCAGACTGTGATGATGAAATGGTGGAAGTCCTGATCTGATACCTGGATTCTGTAGGGTCTCCATCATATTGAATCTCTGTAAGATGGAGGTTCTGTTTGTTCAGAAACCACCTAGCACTTTGCTTGCTTTGGTAATAAGTCTGGATATAGAGGCAGTTCCCTTAAAAGGGCAGATCTGTGACTTGATAGTCCTCACAAAATGATAGCTTCTGCCAGATGGACAGATAGAGGTAATGGTTAAGGTAGCCTTTGCCCAGCTTTGGCTGGTGTGCCTGTTGTAGCCTTTTCTGAAACATGATGCCATTATTTTCTAATGGATTAACTATTGCAGTGTGCTTTAAACTAGGTTGCTTTTTAAAATATGCAGAGAAGCTGTATTTGCCACAGAATGCAACCATCCAGTTTGGTAGGTGAAAGCTACCAGATTCATACAACTTTGGTTCTATGTATGCTGCTCTGACTGCTAATAGGCTTTCAAATACAATTCAGAGTTGAGGTTTTATGGCTTGGTAGCTAGTATCTCATCCTTGGACTGAATGGAAGATGTGGTAAAAGTGCTGATCCAGTGCCTGAAGGCTGTCAGCATCCAGATGGGAAGGAGCAGACTTCATGTGAATCCCTACCAGATGGAATTCCTTTGGGTTTGTGTGCTTAAGAATTCCAGGGAAATTTATTTCCACTCTAAATGGGATTCTCCTCCCCCGCAGAGAAGTAGTCTTCGATATGGGACTTTTAGATTCATAGCTCCTTTTTGAAGAGGAGGTGGAAACTGTGGGTAAGGCAGGACTTTTGCACAGTTAATGTATGTGCCAGTTGCAACTTTTCCTGGATTGAGAAAATTCTGTTCATTCATGTCCTTATCACCTATTTGGACAATTTAAAATAGATTTTAAAGAGAATCAGGGAGATGACCCTGGGGGAAATAGGCAAGAACTGTTATATAAACAAAGAGGCTGAAACATTCCTTAAATCCTGGGGAATAATATTGTATAATATAGAAGAACCATAAATAATTTGAGGTACACAGATGATACAACACTATTGGCTGAAAGTAAAGGAGACCTGGAAAAAATTATCTGGAAAATCAAGAATGAAAGTGAAAAAGTAGGATTGAGTCAGCAAAACAAAGATAATGACAACAACAGCAGATGGACATGAGTTGTTTAAAATCAACAAGGAGGAAACTGAATTAGTTCGAGAATTTATCTTCCTAGGATCAGCAATTGTTCACAATGGCAGTTCTACACCTGAAATCAAACACAGGTTAATCTTAGACTGTGGTTAATTTGGATGAGATCTGGAAAAACAGAGATATTGATATAAATACAAAAAACAGACAAGTTAAAGCAGTAGTCTTCCCTACAATAATATATGGGTGTGAGAATTGGACACTAAGTAAGGCTGACCAAAGAAGAATTGACGCTTTAAACTGTGCTGCTGGGGGAAATTATTGCATATACCATGGACACCCAGAGTAACCAACAGAGAGATGCTGAATCATATAAAACCAAACATATCACTAGAAGTCAAGGTCACATGACTACATCTGACTTACTTTAGCCATGTCATGCATGCAAATTCATTGGAGAAGTCAATGATGCTTGGAATAGTTAGTGGAATAAGAGAAAGGGGCAGACAAAGAACATACTCGCTTGATGCCATCAAAAGTGATACAAAGATGAACATCTAACAACTGAAAGAAGCTGTGCTTGACAGGGTAGCAATATAGCCAAGAGTTGGACATGATTGAATGGATAAAACAACAATATAGTATTCAGAGACACTCAAGCAGGCTTCTCCCTGATTCATTGGGATATAAGAGACAGGAATTAAAACAGTCAGGCTTGCCAAGTTCTGTTGTTATAGCCTATTTAAATATAGTTCAGTTCTTTAGCAGAGTCTGCTTCCTGAACAGGTCTAATTCAAAGGGCTAAAAGCTGCCCTTGAATAACATTCAGAAACTGCATTTGATGTCTCCCTATATATTTGGATGTCCTCCCTGCTTTGGGAGCTGCATTTGTTATCATTGGCTTCTAACTGCAGTTCAAGGTTCTGGTTCTTTAATGCCTTGTGTGGGCCTGAGTCTGATTATGAATGGAATGTCTTCTTCCCTATTCATCTGCCCCTCCAACTTGATCAGAGTAAATACCCTCCAGGTCCCATTCCTATGGAATTACCTGTTGGGACCTCAGAAGTGAGCATTTTCAGTAGCTGCCCTCACACTTTGGAACTCACTCCCTGTAACAGTTTGTGGTTGTCTCCTCTGCCCCTCCTAGACCTTAGAAGATTTGACAACTTTCTGTTCTGTCTTGTGCATTAGGTGGATATGTTGTAAATTTGAAAATGGGGTTTCAGGACCATGGCATTTTGGTTGTTATTTCCCTGCATTTTTAAAACATTTTATATGTATTGGGGATTTTCTGGAGTATGTTGACATTGTTAGCTATATGTTGGCATTGTTAGCTATCTAGAGCCTTTAAAAATGGACAGCATGTAAGCAAAATAAATAAATCCTGATCAGTATCTATAATTAAGCCATATATCTTTTCCTCCCTAAACTATAGGAAAAACATATTTTGAAATTAGGAAAACAAATATTAAAAAACTAATTGAGCAAACTAATACTTTATTTTATCTCTTCTTTTTAGATCCTGCTTTTCATCCATTATAAAATTCATAGTATACTTGTTGTATCCTAGCAGTTTTCTGTCCAAACACTCCCCAAAAGTATGTCCTGAACCAGCCATTTCAGTCAGGCAAATACAAGTTTTAAGGGTTTATTAGACATTCTGTGATCTATTGTGTGCTCATTACAGAGATATTTCCTTACCGAAGAAACTTGTAATTTTCCCGCCAAGTTCAACAGTGGCAGAGCATCTAAGCAGCATTCATATACTGGAAATGTTCTTGAAAATTCAGGGAGATATTCAAAGATATGTAGAACATAGTAAAAATCATCTAGTCCTTAGCGGTTCTTAAAAGTAGGTAAATACAACCTCAGATGAACAACAGCACATGACATTATACCATGTCATTATTTATTTTAAATAAATATCTGCCTTGAAAATAGCTCATGCTAAACTGCAGAGCAATCAAATATCAGCAATTGACTGCATATTGTATTGTGAAATGCTTTATGATAATTATGTCATAAACTATTTTATAAAAATTGCCAAATTTCAGCTACACGGGAGTCATTGGTCCCAGATTTTGGGCACATTATGTAAATTAGCCAGTTTGAGATATGTGAGAGGGCAAGTTGCCTGCAAATTGGCAGCATCTGGGCTGATGCTCTCCTGTCCCTTTAAGACCTCTCCCTAGCCAGCCCAGCAACAAGTGGCTATAAAAGCAGAGCAGGGAAACAGCTAAAAGAGTTGTTGTTGGTCTGTGAGGGAAGGTGGTTTGTGTTAGCTTGAGAAACTGAATCTGCCTTTGACAAAAGAGTTACTGTTTTCCAAAAATAGGGCTCACAAAGAGAAGTGGCAGAGAATCAGGAGTTGTAGGAGAATTGGGGAGGAGTGGTATAATAAACTGTAAGTACTAGCCTTTGAATCCTTGTGGGTATATTGCCTAGAGACCAGGTGCAATTATGTTGGCTCTCTGAATTTTGGAGCCCATTGACTGGGTATATGTAAAAATTCCCATGACTCCTTGGTTCAAAACATTTTGCCCTATTATGCAATGTTTCACCCAGTTAAAAGTTACAGGAGAGTTGCAGGTAGTATATAGATAGAATGTCTTATTGACTTAGAAAGTTCAGTCTATAGCTTGCCTTGTAACACAAGCTGTAGCAGCAGTCTGCTATCAGAAAAAAAGTAGAACCATATGAGATGTCCATAACAGCATAGGACACAGATCTAGGTTGTTTCCAGCATAGGACAAAGACTTAGAGGCTGCTCTTTTACAGTCCTCAGTGCTGGTGTTCCTTGATTGGGAGCATTGTCCTCTCTTTTCAATTGCTAAGAATGCTAATTGCATTTGCTTGGTTCTTACTAGTTGTCAGTGTGTTTGAGGTCTATTATTGGACCTGGAATCTTGGTCTTTGAGTGAAGCAGTTGTTAAGTGAGATGTCATATAACTACCCACATGACTACTTTGTTCAATTCTAGTGGGTCTTTAAGCAAACAGAGGTAAAAAACTTCAGAAGGTGCCTCAGGAGAGACCCTGGAAAACTCTGCAGGAGCTGAAAATCCTCCCTGTCATAATCCAACCAGGATTTTCAGCTAAATGGAGAGAAATTTCCAAACAGCCTGTACCAGGCCTCCATCCGTTTCATTTATTTCAGTTTCAAGCAAAAAGTCCAAAAGTGATTTTGAGGTAGAAATAAAGCTAGATAAGGTCTTTTCTTTAATCAAAGTAGTTAGTTCCACCATCTCAGCCAATTCCATTAATTTCACCATCTATACTTCCATTATAGGAATTTAAAGATCTTTCTACCTCTGTGCATAAAGAAGTCTCATTGCTGTTGTCACATATTTAAAAGGTTTATGTTTTCTTTCAATCTGTTTATCCATCAAGTCTAAAAGGGAACAACTTCTGGTTTCAGTTATATACATTCCAAAGGGAGGGAGCCACCACAGAGATGGTCCTTCTAGAACCCATCAGATGTACTTCCTTAATAGATAGAACCTGCAACATATCTTGTCTTCCCACTATGTTGTTGTAAATATTATATCTAACACAATTATCTGTTACCTCTTAATTGTCTTTTAGGTTAAAAACCACATTGATCATCATGAATAAGGTCTTGTAAAAACTTTATCAGCCAATATTGATTTAAATGTTTTATAGTCATTATTCAACAATATCAGTCTATCATCTTTCTTGTTGTCAGTGTGTTTTTAGCCCATTTCACCATGCACTCTTTAACATATTTTTTATTTTTTTTATTAAAATTATTTGCTGCCGTATTCTCAGTAAGTGACTCAGGGCGGCTTACGCTACAAAATGATAAAAATATAATATCACACATAAATACAAAAAGAAAACTATAAAATATCAAGTATACACAATTAGAGTAAAAAAGGAATGCAAGAAGGCAACAGAGTGGAAACAGAGTCATTGATCAAGCAGCTGTCTTTCTGTTGATGCCTGGCTACCCAGCCCCCAGATCAACCCACACAGAGCCAAGTCCTTAGGCTTCTGCAAAAAGCCAGAAGGATGGGGGCCAACTGTACCTCAGGGGGCACGATGTTCCAAAGGGAACATCATTTCTGCACCATTGCAGAAAAGGCCCATCTTCTGGACCACACTAGCCAAAATTCCCTGGCTGATGGGATCCGGAGCATGCGCTTACTGCCAGCCTGAGTGGAGTGGACTGAGTCTATAGGGATGAGACAGTCCTTTAAGTACCCTGAACACATGTCATTAAGGGTTTTATAGGTGATGACCAACATCTTGAATTGCACCTGGAAACAGACTGACAACCAGTATAGCTTGTACAACAGTCATGTCATGCGGGACACCGTGTTTGCGCAGCTGCACTTTGCACCAGTTGTAACTTCTGGATGCTCTTCAAGGGTAGGCCCATGTTGAGTGCATTGCAGTAGTCAAGTTGAGAAATAACTAGGGCATGAATGATAGAGCACAGGGACTTCAGATCCAAGTAAGAGCACAAGTGGCGCACAACACGAAGTTGTGCAAAGGCCCTCCTAGCCACAACTGAGCAGGAGTAGAGAATCTAGGAGGACCCCAAGTTAAACACTGGATCTGTCTAGGGTAGTGTCACCCCATCCAGAAATAAAGATGTTAAACCCTTGGAGCTGGAAGAGCCTTGCACCCATAGCCACTTGGTCTTATCAGAGTTCAACCAAAGTCTGTAATCCCCCATTCAGACCCTCACAGCCTCCAGGTACTGTGAGAGGACAATCACAGCTACACTTGGGTCACCCGGGACAGAGATGTAAAGTTGAGTATCACCAGCATCTTGATGATATCTCATCCTATGGTGTTTCTGTTCAGACTAATTTGGGTCTAGATAATCCATTTCATCCAGGACCCCCTGAAGTTGCCAAGCAACCACTTTCCCCAAAAAAGGGAGGTGGGATACTGAACAAAAATTGTCCAGATAGGTGGGTCAAGTGATGTTTTTTTAAGTAGGGGCCTCCTTAAACGGTCATAGGAATGTCCCCTCCTGCAGTGAAGAATTGATCAGTGTAGATATCTATCTGGAAGTCACCGTCCTGGAGGTTTTCACCAACCAGGAGTGACAAGGATCTAATTGACAGGCTGGTCTGACAGCGTTGAGGACCCTGTCTACTTCCTCAGGTCCAACAGAATTAAACCATCCCCAGATAATTGGGTAAGACCTCTCCCCAGGCATTTCTCTTTACCCTGCTTCATGCATGGAGTCCAGCTGAGAGCTGATACAAGCAATTTTGTCCATCAGGTGATCCACAAATTTCTCAGCTTGGTCCTGCAGATGGTCTTCATGCACCCCCATCCAAGGAGGGACTGGGTAACCCTAAACAAGGTTGCTGGCAACAATAGGATGCAATAAGAGCAAAGAAGTAACATTGCTTTGACCCTCTTACCACCACAAGGTAGGCCTTAATAGCAGCTCTAACTTATGTTTGGTCAGATTTGCTCCTTATTTTCCTCTAGAGGTGCTCCAGGCAACTCTTGGCCCTTTTCAAAACCCACAGCTCCTCAGCAAGCCATGGGCAGTGGCAGGCACAAAAGGTCAAGAGAGGCCACATGGGCATGATCCTGTCTAAAGCCAAAACAGCCCTTTGATTCCAGGCTATGGAATCAAGCATATGGAATCAATGCAGCAGGAGTGTGCAGCAAGGCCTCAGGGATATTCCCCTTTTTCCTTTGGAACTCATCTAGGTCGATCAGTCGCCAAGGGCAGACCATCTGAGGGGGATAGCATAAGAGAATAAGGGCATGATCTGACCATGACACGGGATATAGACACATTCCCCACCAGATCACATTGCCATTGTTCCAACACAAAGATCTTATCAGGCATGTGGCCAATGTCTCAAGTTGGTCCTTGGATGATATGGGAGAGGCCTATGGCTGCCATGGTGGCCAGGAAGTCCTGAGCTGCTTCTGACGCCAAACCTAACAATGGCAGATTGAAGTCCCCCAGAACCATCAGCCTAGGGAACTCCACCACTGGTCTTGAGATGGCCTCCAGCAGGTCAGGCAGGGATGTTGCCACACAGCAGGGAGGTTGGTACAGAAGCAGCAAACCCAACTGATCCCGAGAGCTCAGTCTCAAAAACAGGGTCTCATACCTAGTTATGTCTGGAGCATGGCCTCTGTAGGCTATAAGAGACTCTCAAATGATAATTACTACACCCCCACACCCTGAGGTCTTGGCTGGTGCCAAACCCTAAACCCAGCGGGACACATCTCTGATAGGGGGACTCTCCTTTCTGGTGTCAGCCAGGTCTTGGTAATGCATGCCAGGTCTATTTGCTCTTCCCTAATGAAGTTGCAAATGAAAGGAGCCTTATTATTTACAGACCTGGCATTCAACAGCAGCCTGATCTCAGTCTTCTAAAGGTCTGATGTCCAGGTCCTAGGAGTGAGTTCAGAGGGCTGAAAGTAGCCACCAATATTAAGCTTTGGGGGTGCATTCCCCTGAAATGGCCTGTCCTCTAG
>JANHZU010006057.1:52463-64394 GCA_032468055.1 Acrochordus granulatus | reverse complement strand
TGTTATTGTTCATCTGAGGTTGTATTTACCTACTTTTAAGAACTGCTAAGGACCAGATGATTTTTACTATGTCCTGACACATAAAACTATAGAACTCAAAGAGGGTGTCCTTTCTTTTCCACATGACTTTATGTATACAGGAGGAAAGCATTTCAGAGGACCAGATTTTACCCTAAAAAGTGACTAACTTTTCAAAAGTATTCATACTTTCAGGGCCTAAGAATGCAGGGTTGTTTACACCATCAAGTACTAGGAAATGAAAATTTTAGAGCCATCACAGAGTCACAGTAGCACTGAGCTCACTTAAATAATGGCCTTTATTGATGACCTAGTCAAAACTGCTGATTGTTTCCATAACTGAACTGTTTTGCCATCTCCGCAGGTGAGTCATGCATCCACTGCAGAAATCCTTAGTGATAAAGTGCGTTTTCCCTCTTTTCTGCGCACTGTACCTAGTGATTCCTATCAGACCAAAGCAATGGCACGCTTAATCCACAAATCAGGATGGAACTGGATTGGAATCATTGCCACTGATGATGATTTTGGACGGCTTGCTGTGGAAAGCTTTGGGCTGCAGGCCATGGCCAACAATGTCTGCATTGCCTTTAAAGAAATGTTGCCAGCTTATCTCTCAGACAGCACCATTCACAGCAAAATTAATCAAGCGCTTGAGAAGATTGTCAAGGAAACCAGGGTAAATGTCATCGTTGTCTTTCTGAGGCAATTCCATGTAATGAGACTTTTCAGAAAAGCAATAGAAAGGAACATAAATAAGACCTGGATTGCAAGTGATAACTGGTCAGCAGCTGTCAAGATTAGCACCATTCCAAATATCAGTCGCCTGGGGAAAGTGGTTGGATTTACATTCAAAAGTGGCAACATGTCCTCTTTCCATGAATTTTTGAGCAACCTACGTACCACACCCCGGGGCAACAACACATTCTTAAGGGAATATACAATGTTAATGTCAACATGCTCCCATATAAATGATCGTGATCTGAGCAAGTGCATTTCAAACTACTCAATAGAGAGTTTGCTCCAGAACCATACTCACCCAACTAACCATCTTTGGAGAGAGGAATTTCTCATTGCCAATATTGAACCAGGATTTATCCACAGCACCATGCTGGCTGTGCATGCAATTGCCAAGGCCATTCAGAAACAGTGCAAGAACAGAAACTGCAAAGATCCATATGCTTTTGCTCCTTGGGAGGTAGGGCTTGAAAATATTTTTCATGCTATTTTAGTTATTCATCTCTTTCGTCCTTGCATATTAAGGCACACATATTAATATGATGATCTATTTTTGTTATTTTCTCAGAATTGCTTATGATGTAATGATGACATACTGTATCAGCAAAAATTAAAAAATACGCTGTATAAGGTTGTGTTGCATTCCACATGGAATGTATTGGTTTTTAGCAGTTGAAACTGTGCTGATTTCCTTCCTCCTCCAAGCTTGAAACCCTTGTTTTCCATGGTGGTTGGAGAAAAGAAACCTTACACATCATACAGCGGCTTCCACTCTTACTGGGCTCACAGAACTTACCAAGCCACATCTTGCTGCATGCTACACACAAACCAGACAAACCACAACAGGGCTTAGGATAATGTGTGAATGTGCCCTGTGTTTGAGAGACAGCACATTTTTTATGATCAACAACACTGTGGATATATGTATATCCAGAAGCTTTAGGTTCTCTTGTGTTGAATTTAATTTTGGTTAGGGATAAACAGAGCAGGCATTGAAACTGAGGAGCCACTTACAAGATCAGCTTCCACCATTAAAATGTAACTCCAATAAGAAGGAGGTAACTGAAATGTAAGCTTTGTTGATCCTCTTTGCTACCAAATAAAAATAGCAATCGACATCTTTATAAGTCCATTTACCTTCTTTTTTTTTCAAACCAGCCCAGTTGGCTACTTTATAATTTCTGGGTGAGTCAAAACTGAGAGAAAGTAACCCACTCAAGATACATTAAGGCATCTTGGCAAAAGAGATTTCAATCAGATCCCCATAGCATCCCCAGAAAAATTCTGAGCATCACATTTTAATGACAGTGTTAATTATTTTGAAAAAAATCTCTTAGTCCCAGAGGAAAATTTTCCATTATGTTCCAAAGAAATCTACTCCTATCCCAGCTAATTATATTGTTCCACCCTATTGTTTCCATGTGTTATTTGAGGTATTTGCTGTATCTTACCTAAAATATTTTAAGCAAAACATCATAGAAAAAAGGCCAACACTGGTTTTTCCCAAAGTTGGAAGAATAAAGAGGGTTCTTCAATGAGAGATACTCTTGAGATTATCAAGAACTGGTGCTTAGCACATACTGAGGGCTCTCATCCATTTTAATGTGGATGGTTTTTATGCAAATCCTTAGTTAGGCTGACTCTAAATAATGACCATGTTTACTTAGTTAATAGATAACCATCACTGGCATAATGCTTAACCATCTCTTAGCAAACTAGCCAAACAATTTTCGAGAAAATGGCTTTCAAAAATGAAAAAAGTCATCGCTAGCTCCTTTCTCCAGTGTCATCCCGAGCAGAGAGATTTCCACTTGAGCTAATTTTCTTTGACCTTGCTCTTTCACTCAAGATCAAATATAAGTAAATCATTCCTGACTTAAGGGGAGAAGTTTTGTGCCTTTCAAGTATCCAAAATATAACTGCCTGAAAATCATTTATTTTCCTCTAAGACAGGCAAAACAGATCTAGGGCTGCAATAATCAATCAAATAGAATGCAACTGACATTGTTATCTAAATATCAGGGCTGGAATATTCTTTCTTTTTCCCTTATACAGCAGAATTTATTTGAAAGGCAAATAATGAAGCGCTCCTCATGGTCCTTTAACCTTCTTTTGATCTTGCAGTTGAAGAAATATTTGTAAGTGTGCGCAAACTCTGAAGTCATAATCCTCCTGGACAATCAATACAAACTTCTGCTATGTATACATGTGTGTGTGTGTTGTTGCACACATTCTATCGCCCTACCAAAACTTTGATCATTTCGGATTGGATCTTCCTTGTCAGGGCACCAGCCTTCTGGATCACTATCCCCAGATGGCATGATCCCCATACTACCTGCTTTCAAGTGAGTCCTAAAAACCTGACCCTTTCCCCAAGTTTTGGGTTACAAGGTTGAGTCAAAGAGTCAAAGTTGGGGATATTGTGATTGTTGTAACTATTCTCTCAGATCAAGTAAGTAGGGTTTTTTTTTCTTGCTTCTTAATTTTCTGAAGCCCCTCAGTGTCATTTTGGAATTGGGCAGCTTGGTCTGCAGTGTCTGTATCTGTGTTTATTTTTGGTTGTGTATTGAAGAGATTTTGGAAATCCAAGCTCACTAATATGTTATTCCTGCTTCTCAAGTAATGTGTTGAGCTTAACAGAAAATCTGTTACCTGCAAAATGTCCTGATTTTTGGTGGAGACCTCCAACAGAGCTTGAGTTTAAAATGGTTCTGTTTGTTTCTAATGAAGATTCTTGTAATCATCTTTTAAATCAGTATTCCCCAATTTGGAGGTCCACCACATATTGTGGACTTCAACTTCCAGAATTCTCAGAAATTGCATAGGGGTGTTTTGGAAGATGAAGTGCACCCCCCTTTTTTTTTTGCTGAGAGAAAGGATGCCCAGGATTACAATTTTTAATCATGATAACAAAATGGAATTTCCTCATTAGGAGGCAATTTGATTGGTTATTGAATGCTTGGATTTAAAAACAAACTGAATATGGCTATCAACATAAAGTTCTGCTTGTGAACTTCCAAAGTATGACAGAAAGGACATTGTAGGGTTGGAAGTGGAAATCCATAAAATATCGATAAAAATGATCCAGTATTTAGAACATTTTCCTTATCAGGAAAATTAAAAATTTGTGGGGATATGATAGAGGTTGATCGATTAGTTTGGAGAAAGTAGATCAAAATATTTTTCCTCTCTCCTGCAAATATACACAATTTAGAATTTTTCTGTGAAAACAGCAATTTCTTCAAGCTAGATGCAAACACATATTTTACATGAGCTACAATTATACCCTTCTAGAATTCTAAGCAGTGATTGGAACAGGTTAGAGTATTTTTTTTAGTTTAGACAAACGTACACACAATATTTTATCTATATTATTAATTTGATTTATATTCTGCCTTGCCTCCCAGAGTCTGATATGGCTTCCATGAGGATCTCATTTCATTTTATCCATTCATTTTACAGTAGACCTGTAAAAGAAATTGGGCTCAGAGCAGATGACTGGCCAAAATCACCTAGTGTGTTTCCTTGTCTAAGGCTGGACTTTACTCCTCAACTTCTTCTGGGAGATTTTTTTTTCATCTTCCTAATCTAAGCTATAAATCTAGGCTTTTGTGGTGGTCCCCCATCCAAGTACTCACCAAGTCTGACCCTGGTTTAGCTTTTTGAAATGCATCAGAGTTGTCTAGATGCTTTTACCTAAGTGGACCCTTCAGGAAGTAGGGGGGGAAAGTATATTTAAGAAAATAAAAAAAAGGAACCCTCTCCCCTAGTGAAATATCCCGATTAAGATTAAACATGCAAAATAACATCCAGGTATTTGAGATTTCACCTTCCACAACACTAGACTGTATGTCAAGAATATCTGCCAGTCATTGATCACTTACTCTTGGAACAGAGCACTGTGAAAAAGAATTGGCTGCTAGGAGAAAGGAAACAGGATAGGAACACTTGATGCTGCAAGTGTTTTCTTCTTCATGGTAGCTTAGGGAAACCCCATGTTTCAAGCGTCTTTCTGAATATCATGAACCTTGGGGTCAGGTTATTTGAAGGACTGCCTCTCCCCTATTACATCTACCTGGCCCACCAGGATAGGAAAGCAGGGCATGTTATGGATCCCACTGATTATACATTTCATCTGGAGGACCACAAAAAAGGGCCTTCTCAGTGGTGGCTCCCTCCCTACGGAACATCATTCTCCCCAAGGTATGAATGGCTCCTATCCTACAGCTTTTCCAAAAGGCCCTAAAAATGTAGTTTTGTCAGCAGGCCTGGGGGTCATAAATGGAGACGGAGCCAATCAAGTGGCTGATTTGATTGTGTTGTTGCTGTCTTGGGGGATGGGGTGACTTTTTTTAAATGGATTTTCTTATATGGTAATTTTTTAAAATTTTTAACCTGCCCAGAATCACTTATGTGTGAATTGGACAGCTATATAAATTTGTTAAATACATAAAGAAATTCTTGGGATAAGAAGAAAGAAATTGCTACTATCATGGACTATATACAGGTTTCTATCCTGGAATTATCTGATTGGCTTTTGCTAGAAATAGACAGAAAGAAATATTACAGAAAGTAATATTCATATTGCTAGTGATTGAATTTGAAACATTTGATTTGGGAACAGTATTAGCATCAAATATATAAACACTTTTCTATATCACCAACTGCTTTGTCATTCAGTGATTCATGGCTTTACCCTCACACCATTTTCCCTGTAAACATTGTATTTGTAGTGATAGGAATGATCTGTAATGAGCCATACACGTCACACCAACATAATATAATTTAATATTACAGGCATCAAATGAAGCAATTAAATACACAATAGGCTTTCACTCAGTCTGATATAAAATCTAGGAACAAATGTAGCCAGAATTATTAAAGCTGTCAGGACTATATTCCTATGTCTTGAATAGTTTCATTAAAAGCAAAACTATAGACAAATGACATAGGGTCCATGTCCTAATTTATCCAAGTAGTGAAATGAGATCAGGATGAGATGAGGTGTGAGATGAAAGGATTGCATTTCAATGATGAAATTAACATGAAGGGAACAGATTGGAATGGAACTCTTTTCTCTGAGTTGCTATAAATTTAGTTGTAAGGGGTTATTATTTGTTCTTTATTTTATTCAAGATAGGTGCACATTTTCAACATTGACTCCTTCTTTACAACCATAATATTCTTCTATTATCTTATGTGCATACACTGAACTGTAGTAGAGTGATAGAGTACCTGATACCATAAGAAAGTATTATATACCTGAATTATATTCCCCTTCAATGTAAAAATTAAATTTAAGAGAACTTAAAATACAAGTTTCTTGAAAATGTGAAATTAACAATTGGGCAATGATGTGATAGTCTAGGTTTCTGTCTGCTGTGCTGGTTTTCTGTTTTAGTGTGTTAAGGTCAACTTGCACAGTCTGAAAGTGATGTGGTTTATCCCAGTTTAACATTCAACCATCTCATTCAGACAGGCTTAAGCTATTGTGAAATGATGCAGTTGTGAAATTCTCTCAGAAATTAACAACTGGCCAGACAAAGTTACATGTGGACTTGTAAGGTTTGAGAACAACTGTGAGAATCATTTCAATTAATTTTATAATACAATGTAAGGAAAATATAGTTAAACACATGGGGGAAATTATTATTCAGTTGCTAAGTCATGTCTTTGTGACCCCATGGACCACAGCACGCCAGCACAGCACATCATATCCTCCACTGTTGCCCAGAGTTTGCTCAAATTTATGTTCCATCTCATCCTCAGCCATCCCCTTCTCCTTTTGCCTTCAATCTTTCCCAACATCACAGTCTTTTCCAAAGAGTCCTTTCTTTGCATTAGGTGACCAAAGTGTTTGAACTTCAGCTTCATTATCTGTCCTTCCAATGAGCAATCAGGTTGATTTCCTGTAGGACTGGTTTGATGTCTTGCAGTTCAAGGGACTCTAAAGAGTGTTCTCAGGCACCACAATTTGAAAGCTTCAATTATTTGACACTCAGCCTTCCTTATGGTCCAAATCTCACAGCACATTACTACTGAGAAAACCATAACTTTGACTATATGGACCTTTGTCAGCAAGGTGATATCTCTGCTTAATACGCTGTCTAGCGTATTAAGACATCTGCACTGTCAAGATTTGCCATAGCTTTCCCCCCAAGGAGCAAGCATCTCTTAAACTGGCTGCAGTCACCATCTGCAGTGATCTTGGAGCCCAGGTAGGTAAAATCTGCCACTGCTTCCATTTCTTCCCCTTCTGTTTGGCAGGAAGTGATGGGACCAGTTGCTATGTTCTTAGTTGTTTTAATGTTGAGTTTCAAGCCAGATTTTGCACTCTCCTCTTTCACCCTCATCAAGAGACTCTTTAGTACCTCTTCACCTTCTGCCATTAGAATGGTATTATCTGCATGTCTGAGGTTATTGATATTTCTCCCAACAATCTTAATTCTGTCTTGTGATTCACCCAACCTGGCATTTTGCATGATGTGCTCTGCATATAAGTTAAATAATCAGGGTGACAATATACAACCTTGTTATACTCCTTTCCCAATTTTGAACCAATCCGTTATTCTATGTTTGGTTCTAACTGTTGCTTCTTGATATTCATACAGGTTTCTCAGGAGACAGATAAGGTGGTGTGGTACTCCCACCTCTTTTAGAATTTGCTACAGTTTGTTGTGATCCACACAATCAAAGGCTTAAGTGTAGTCAATGAAGCAGAAGTAGAATGTTTTTCTGGAACTCGGTTTCTTTTTCCATGATCTACTGAATTTTGGCAATTCGATCTCTAGCTCCTTTGCCTCTTCAAAAGCCAGCTTGTACTTCTGTTAGTACTTGGTTCATATACTGCTGAAGCCTAGCTTGTTTATTTTGAGCATAACCTTGCTAGCATGTAAAATAATCTCAACTGTATGGTAATTTGAGCATTCTTTGGTATTGCCCTTCCTTGGGATTGGAACATAAACTGACCTTTTCCAAACCTATGGCCACTGTTGAGTTTTCTAAATTTAATTTAAAAATTTCTAAATTTAATTTAATTTTTTGATGACTTTTGGTGGCTCACAATTGACAACATTACAATTTTAACAATGACACTAAACCCCACCCCCCAGCTGACTGGCAGCATTCACATCCAGAGGCTTCCTCCACAGATCCCATTCTGCCTTCTAGCTCATACAGGTCTAGTGCCAGCTTTCCTGCTTCCCTCATTGCCAGCCATCTTCCCACCGAAGTAATACCCATTTATTTACTTGCATTTTTACCTGTTTTTGAACTGCTGGGTGGGCAGGAGCTGGAGGCTCGACACAGCCAGCATCATTAAGCCACTATACCAAAGCGCCTCCTGGCATACATTTACTGGCATATTGAGTATAGCACTTTAACAACATCTTATTTTAGCGTTTTAAATAGTTCAGCTGGAATATCATCACCTCTGCTAGCTTTGTTATTAGTAATGCTTCCGAAGGCCCATTTGACTTCACACTCCAAGATGTCTGGTCTAGGTCAGCAACCACACCATAGTGGTAATCAGGGACATTTAGACCTTGTATAGATCTTCCGTGTATTCTTGTCATCTCTTCTTAATCTCTTCTGCTTCTGTTAGATCCCTGCTGTTTTTGTCGTTTATCATGCCCATTTTTGCATAAAACATTCCCTTAATATCTGCAACTTTCTTGAAGAGATCTATAGTCTTTCCTAGTCTATTCCTTTCCTCTATTTATTTGCATTGTTCATTTAAAAAGGCCTTCTTATCTCTCCTTGCTATTCTCTGGAAATCTACATTCAGTTGGGTAAATATTTCCCTTTCTCCCTTGCCTTTTTCTTTCCTTCTTTCCTCAGCTATTTCTAAAGCCTCATCACAGTGACTTTGCTTTCTTGCACTTGTTTTTCTTTGGGATGGTTTTAGTAGCTATCTCCTATACAAGATTACACACCACCATCCATAGTTCTTTAGGCACCCTGTCTACCAGATCTAATCCTTTAAATCTATTCATCACCTACATTGTATATTTGTAAGGATTATAATTGAGGTCATATCTGAATGGTCTACTTTCTTTAATTTCAGCCTAAATTTTACAATAAGAAGCTCATAATCTGAGCCACAATCAGCTCCAGGTCTTGTTTTTACTGACTGTATCGAGCTTCTCCATTTTTGGCTGCAAGGAAAATCAATCTGATTTCAGTATTGACTATTTGGTGATGTCCATGTGTAGAGTCACCTCTTGAGTTGTTGGAAAAGAGTGACCAGCATGTCATCTTGATAAAACTCTGTTAGCCTTTGTGCAGTTCATTTTGTACTCCAAGGCCAACTTGCCTGTTATTCCAGTGACTTCCTAGTTTAGCATTCCAATTCCCTATGATGAGAAAGATATCTTTTTTTGTTGTGAGTTCTAGAAGGCATTGTAGGCCTTCAGAGAATGGTCAATCTCAGTCTCTTCAGCATCAGTAGTTGGGGCGTGGACTTGGATTACTGTGATGTTAAGAGGTTTGCTCTGGATTCTGAGATGATTCTGTCATTTTGAAAATTGTACTATAGTACTGCTTTTCCCATTCTTTTATTGACTTGAGGTCTACTCCCTTTCTTCTATGAAATTCTTGCCCACAGTAATATAGTGGACATTTGAATTAAATTTGCTGATTCCTGTCCATTTTAGTTCATTGCTTCCCACAACGTCAATGTTCAATCTTGCCGTATGCAATATTGTTCTTTACAGCACTGGACTTTCCTTTCACCACCAGACACATCCACAGCTGAGTGTCCTTTTGGCTTAAGCCCAGCTGCTTCACTCTTTCTGGAGCTACTTGTAATTTCCCTCCACTCCAGTAGTATATAGGACACCTTCTCCCTTTGGGGCTCATCTTCTGGAGTCATATCTTTTAACCTTTTGATACTGTCCAGGGGGTTTTCTTGGCAAGGATACTGGAGTGGGTTGTCATTTCCTTCTCCAGTGGATCATGTTTTGTCAGAATTCTCCACTCTCACTTGTCCATCATGTGTGGCCCTTCATGGAGTAGCTGATAGCTTTATTGAGTAACTAAAACCCCCTCCCCATGTCAGGACAATGATCCACGAAGGGGATGGGGAATTATAACAGTGCAATATTTCAAATGCAGTTCCAAAAAAGCTGCCACATTCTCTGGGAGAAAGATGAAACTACTTTAAAGAGTTACGTATAGCAGTGGCCTAGCAGTTAAGATGCTGGGCTTGTCAGCTGGGAAGTCTGCAAACCAAGTTTGAGACCTACACACCATGTAATGGGTTGAGCTCCTGTTATTCACCCCAGTTCCTGCCAATATTGCAGTTTGAAAGCATGAAAAATGTTGGAAGGTAACAGCATTCCATGCACCACAGCATATAGTCATGCCAGCCACATGACCATGGAAGGATCTATGGAGAACACTGACACTTCAGCTATGAAACAGAGATAAGCACCACTCCCTAGAGTCAGACATGACTGAAAGGGGAAACCTTTTGTTTTTTATAGGAATTATGTTTATGCACCAAAGCATTTTTCCTCAAGTGTTTCCAAAGTGCTGCAGCAAAGTAATTGCACAGACTATATTAAATGAGTTGTTTGATTGATTCACATTAAAATAAGTCTTGATCTTTTCCCTGGCTTGGCTGATTTCTTCAGTGGCCCCTGAAATACCACTTAAATCCATATTTAGTAGTATTACTACTACTAAAAGTCACTGAAACCTAAACTGACCCAGCCCAAACACATTCCATACAAATACATAGCCATACATTCATTAACCGTCTCCTTCTCAATTATAATAGAGAATATGATGATTAAAACCAGGTTCTGCTTCTTCCTGAAATGATAAATGCATTGCAGGAAGCAGTTATTCTATACTAAAGACTTTGTAAAAGTTAATCACATTATTAACTTTCTACAGCTTAGTAATGTTGTTAATAGCTTGTTTCCAAAGGAAATAAGATTCAATTACTGCTTTGTTTTTATTTTAGCAGAGATGAGATCAAACTGATAAACTGTCTTCTGAAAAAAGTAATCAAACAAAGTTTTCCTTATTTTTATTTCATTCCATGATCCTTTCTTCAAATTCCAATCACCCACTTGCTTCCCTGCCTGAGATGGTTTCATTTCTTCACAAACCTGAAGTCTGCAATGCTATTGCTCTGTTAGTTACCACTATCGAGTGTTTGCATTCCTTAAGCAACATTGCTTTTCCTCATTACTTCTTTTCATCATTGCAGTTGCTTGAAATACTTAAAGAGATAAAGTTCACTGATAACGAACGGGAGGTCTATTTTGACTCTCATGGAGACATTAACACAGGTTATGATGTCCTCCTCTGGAAGGAAATTAATGGACGAGTGGTGATTACCAACATGGCAGAGTATGACCTGGAAAAAGATGACTTCATCTTTGCAGATGAGGAAGATGAAATTGAATTCATGAATCTAAAGGTATCTGAAGGCACTTTGGTGAAAAAAATGGGATTGAAATACTCATGAATATATCTGTATGGGAGATTTGGGTAGTCAGTCTTGGATCCATGCTTTAGTTTGTCTCTAAAAGGAAAAAGCAAAATGTAAGAAGTACTGGATTATGAATAGGCTACCTGGATCCCATCCAGACATTTAGGATATTAATTCATAAGTTTCATTTGGCAACAGCTAGTATAAGCTGTATTCCAAATATCTAAAAGGCACTAAACGAATTATCCTTGTGTTATGTCAAAAAGCTGCTATAAGGAGATGAATAAGGAGTTCATGAACACACCCAGATCCTCCCAGATCCTCTAAGCACTTTTCACCTTCAAACATGAGGTGCTGTAGAGCCCTAAACTCTTATCATTAAAACATAAAATAAATATTGGTTTTTCCCCATTGTCACTTCTGGTCGAACAGGTTTTTGAAACAGTTTTAAAGCTTGTTTGCTGAGAAATAGGTGGGATGAGAGTACCTTTATTTATTCTTTTCTTTGAAATATTTCATGCTGTTGTTTAAGACAAAAATTTCTCACCACAAAGTTAACATTTTAAAATAATAACACATTAAAGTTAATAATTTGAAACAGAAACATGAAGAAATCAGATTAAGAATAGTAGTACACGCTCCAAATTAGAAGACAAAATTGACTTCCATTGTTTTAAGAGCAGCCATGTGGATTGTGATGGTCCCT
The DNA here is from genome assembly GCA_032468055.1 of Acrochordus granulatus. Classification (NCBI taxonomy): domain Eukaryota; kingdom Metazoa; phylum Chordata; class Lepidosauria; order Squamata; family Acrochordidae; genus Acrochordus; species Acrochordus granulatus. The sequence continues at coordinate 52,491 of JANHZU010006057.1, read as the reverse complement.
TTACAAACAGCTAATTAGCCTTGATGCT
>JANHZU010006057.1:36386-48158 GCA_032468055.1 Acrochordus granulatus | reverse complement strand
ATCCACCACCCAAGGGGAAAAAAGAAAGATAGAAATGAGATTGTCAAGAATATTGTATGGCTCGAAAAGAGCTTCCCAGTTTCTCAGCTTGTCAGTTGCTGCTTTGTGCCTGATGCTGCCCTTGTGACATTTATTTGGAACATTAATTCCCTGCTATAGTGATCACTTCATAAAGAGCATTCAGAACATGTCCTACCTTCCAAATATGCCCACCAATCTGAAAAGGTTGCCAGCTGCAACTCTGGACAATCATCGATAGTTACCAGAGTAGTGTACAGAGATGTCTATCATTTGAAGTACCGGTAGTTCTCGACTTATGACCATAATAGATCCTGGAATTTCCATCATAAATCATGATGGCTGTAAGTCAAACACCCAATTTTACAACTTTTTTTGCAGTCATCATTAAGTGAATGCCAGAGTCATTCAGCAAATCCATGAATTCTGGTGGGTGTTTTTTGTTGGAAACCAGCTGCAAAAACCAGAAAACAGCAAAAAACATTGTACATGTTAGGTGACCACAGAATGCTGCAACCAGCTGTAAAAATGAGCCAGATGTCAAGCGCTCAAAATGCAGTCATGTGACTGTGGAGGGGTGTGTAACCATCAGAATTTCAGAATCAGATCACAAGTTGCGTTCAGAGCTCTACACTGGAGAAACCAAATGGCCTTTACACAAGAGGATGGCCCAGCATAGGAGAAGAAACACCACAGGGCCAGAATCTGCAGTTTACCTTCATCTAAAGGAAAAACAACACTCATTTGAGGACAATAATGTTCACATTTTGGACAGAGAAGATAGGTGGTTTGAGAGGGAAGTGAAGGAATCCATCTACACCAAAGTGGAAAATCCTTCCCTCAATAGAGGTGGAGGCCTCAGACACAACTTGCCCATTTTTCATACTGCTCTTTCATTAGCCCCCAGGAATATTAAGATCACTTCCCGGGTTCACCGGGAAGATCATATTTAACAACCCACTTGGGGATTAGTAAGGGATTTAGGAGTCCAACATCTATATCCCAAAGATTCTCTATCTATTCACATCTTCTATTGTCCATCTAATGAGTTTAATCAGATTAAGTGAGAAATGCAGCCACATATATGAAGCCCCATATATGAAGACATATATGGGGCCCCTGACCAACGTGTTTCTCAGACTGAAGAAGCTGCTTGGATAAGCAGTGAAATGTCTTGAACCAAAAAGAAAAAAGAAGAAGTCCAGTTGACATGACTCAGCTTCCAGACAATTCTACGTGGTGATTGAGAATCTTCATCAACAGGTCACAAGTAGCTTTTGGGGAAGATCCATCTCTAAGCAACCGGTCATAAGTCAAGGACTACCTGTAAGAAAATAAAGAGAACAAGCAAGGAGCTCCCTGACATCCTTTGCAAGACTATGGCAGCATGAAATTCATTGAGGCCATTAATAGGCATTGTTTGTCATGGATGGCACATCAAGCAAGTTACCTCCATCATAGCACATGGGCGGGCATTAGTATCCAGGATTTGCTACAAATAATGTACATTTGTTACAAATAGTCCATCCCTGGGTTTGACTTACTTACATAAGGATCAGGTTACAGAATAATATTGCTGATAACTTTAAGGTGAAGATGTGTTAGTTAATAATTTATTGTCATTACTGGGTTTTTTTCCTGGTGTTTTTGTTCTTGCAGAATGTTCAGTCGAAGTGCTCTAGGAAATGCAGACCAGGACAAGTGAAGAAAGTCTCTGCAAGCCCACATACCTGCTGTTATGAGTGCATCAGCTGCCCTGAAAATTACTATACAAACCAGACAGGTGAGAAACCTCAAGGTTAAATTTGTTGAAGGATCAAATGTTTGTATTTCAAAAACAAGAAGCCCTCTCAGAAATGCAATAATATCTGGATTTTTTTTTCTGGTGTTTTCAGAAAAGGCTTTTTATTCCTCTGCCTCATTCATAGACACCCACATGCAAAAAAAATAGCAGACAAATATAAAATAGCTGCAGGAAGCCATCTGATTGGTAGCTCTGGGAGCTCTCCATAGAAACTGTGCAGCTGGGCATTATTTTAAGGACGCCACTTAGTGATGTACATGGAGTGCATTGTACATCTCCTGAAAACAGGTCACTGTTAACAAACATCTCATGGGAAGAGCTTTGAAGGATACACTGTTGGGCTACAAATCCAGCTTCTCTTTATGGATCTCTCACTTGACTATAGTGAATTTGAGCAGGGATCCATCTGCATCTGCCACTGAGATTTGATGGGGGAACCTCCTTGTCCCTTCTCCACTGGATATGGCAGATATGAGAGTCTGCTGGGGCATGGATGGGAGAAGAAATGATATTCGGTATATGTCATGGCATGATACAAATGGCCAGTGGTCAGGATGCAAGTAGGTAACAGTGATACCAACACTGAGGACACATTTTAATTTGCTATCCCTATAATGTGCTACGGATGCCACGAAGATTGATTTGAAACAGCTCAGAAAACTATTCTAACAGGCTGGTCACCATGTTTTTTCCATTCTTATTTCCTGAGCCAGACCAATAGCTCTCGAATTAAAAACAATTCATTCTAATAAGCCAAGTTGATGCATTTCTAATCTTTGAAAAAAATTAAGGGAAATGATAGATGCCCCTTCTCAAGATGTTTTTGTTTTTCTGTGCCTAGATATGGATTACTGTATTTTATGCAATAACAGAACCCACTGGGCTCCAGTGAACAGTTCAACCTGCTACAGGAAGATGGTTCAGTACCTCAACTGGAATGACTGGTTTGCTATTTTGCTATTGGTCCTCTCTGCCCTTGGAATTGTGTTGATTTGTGCCATTCTCATAATATTTACTCGAAATGTGGACACTCCTGTTGTAAAGGCATCAGGTGGCCTAACTGTATGCTACGTTATTCTCCTCTGTCATTTCCTGGCTTTTGTGAGCACAAGCTTTTTCATTGGCCAGCCCAAAGCATACAAATGTAAACTAAGACAAGCTCTCTTTGGCATTAGCTTTGCTCTCTGCATTTCATGCATTTTGATTAAGTCCCTGAAAATCTTGCTGGCTTTCAGTTTTGATCCAAAGTTACAAAAATGGCTGAAGGCCCTCTACAAGCCCATTCCCATTGTGACTTTTTGCACAGGAATTCAGATCTTGATTTGTTCAGTCTGGATTACTGTGATAAGTCCTTTTGTCGAGGAGAACTCCTCCATCCGGAGAGTTATTATACTGGAATGCAATGAAGGCTCGGCAGTGGCCTTAGGCATTATGTTAGGATACATTGCCCTTCTAGCATTCATCTGCTTTATCTGTGCTTTTAAAGGCAGGAAGCTCCCCGAAAACTACAATGAGGCAAAATTCATTACTTTTGGCATGCTCATCTACTTCATTGCATGGATTATATTCATCCCTGTATACACAACTACTTTTGGCAAGTACTTGCCTGCGGTTGAAATCATTGTCATTTTAATATCTAACTATGGGATCTTGTGCTGTACATTCTTCCCCAAGTGCTACATCATACTGTATAAACAAGAAACAAATACTAAATCAGCCTTCCTTAAAATGCTCTACAATTATTCTTCCAAGAGTGCAGGTAGTATCAGTGTAAATCAAAGTTCTCTGGACTCTAAGAGTGGGACACCTCCAGTTCCTAGCACAAATGCTTGTTGTAAAGTTAAGGATGAGAAAAACTGGCTGAATGGTAGCTGCCATTTCCAGGCACCTGGGTACAGAGAGATGAGAGGAGAAGTCCACATCACAAACACAGCAGGGCCCACAATACCAAGAAGAAGACTCTCTAGCATATGATGGGGAAGTGGGGGTGTTCTAGAAATACCATTTCAGGACAAGATCATTTGATCAACTCTTAAGCACATATCAACACCTAAGAGATGCTGGTCTCTGTAAGCATGATCTCGACTTCCTATGATTTACAAATTGTTTCTTCTCTTTTCCTGTTTGCCTAACTGTGATTCCTAACTTCACCAGGATTTGAAATCAGAGATTGAAGGCTCATCCAGAGATAGAAATGTGATCACTGGTTAAGGGGAGAACTAGTTAGACTCTATTAAAGCAGGGGTAGGCAACATTTTTCTTTCTTTTTTCTGTGGAGAGCTATTATGACCTGACAGCCAGGGTGAAGCAAGTGGGGGAGATAGACACAGGGCAAGTACCCCATGATTTTGCTTTCAGGCATCTCTTTTCTTCTGGGTTTTTTTTTTTTGTCTCTCTCATTCTTTTTTTAAATTATTTTTTCTTTCTCTCTCATCCTTTCTGATAGACATAGAGTAAATCACTTTTGCCTAAGGTCCAAATGGCTTGTTTGACTTGCCAAGGACTTTTGAAATTAGGATGAAGACTACATGAAATACACCAATGTCTGTTTATGGTCTGGTAACAGTGGTTGTCCACCCCTATACCTGATCATGGCTAAAAGAGAGAATCCTTGGGTCCACACAATACATTAGGTATAATATGTGAATTCAGCCATTGCAATTGTGGCTTAGTGTGGTGTGTATACAGATATTGTGGTTTGCAAACCATTGTTTATGACATAGCAGAATGTGAAACATTCATTCACCTATTGTAAATAAGACTATTTACATAAACAATAGGTACATAAAGACTATTTAAATGTATTAATGGCACTTCAACAAACCACAGTGAATCCAGCCTTGGTTTTGTTTGACATATAATGTCAATTATTAATGAAAGGGAAGAGGAATGTATGTTGGAGCAGGAGAAGAAAACATATAGCTGGTCCTTGTTTTACAAAATGATTTTGATAATGATGTTGGAAACTGAATGCTAACAGCAGTCCATTTTGACTCAGATGCACCAGTGATTAAAAACTATGATGCACGATAGCAATTATATGATAGTTTTGCTACTGCATTGATTTTGCTTGGACACCCATTTTTTTAAATAAAGGATAACTCTTTTACAGCAGTGAGCAGAACTTCAGCAGAGTGACCCCATCCTCAGGGGTATCTGCAAACCAAAATGTTATAAAAACGATGAAACGTGGATCATGATAATACGATGTAAGCTCCACTTCTTATTTATTTGCACTGAAGTTGTGTTGCAAATACCAAAGAGTAAAAATGGTTTTGTGATGTTACAGTGCATATTTCTTGTAAGTCCCCTTCTTGATCTCCTCCCTTGACTCCCCTGCACATCATCTAGTTGAGCACAAGCATTGCATGACTTCAAGTGAGTTTGAATATACCCAAGCAAGAAAGAGATCTCTTGAATTCTGAAATGGGCAGATAAATGTCATGTCCTCCTGTCTCCATACAAATAAACAAGACTGCTTTTAAAGTGCAAGTCACAAGCTTGAAGGTTCTCTTTCTAAAAATCTGAACAAATTGTACCATAAGCAATGTTGCTTTCCATTTCTTTCCCTTGTGCCGTACTCTCACAGTTGCATACACACTGTTTCTGAACTTTAATTTTTGTTCATCTACTGTAAATCAGAAGAGACATCGGTCAAGAGGTATTGAACTACCTTTCAAAAAATTAAAACTGGAAATTATTGCTAATCTGATGAATGTTATATCATTCCCTAATACAGTAAGCAATTGGAAAGTAGCTGCTGATAAATTGTACTAAAATACTTAGCAGGCTGTTTCCTTGTCAAATTTATATAAAAAAGGGCAGAATCACATATTAACAGATGGATATCTCCCTTAGCAGTAGCCCTAATATATTTAACAACAGGGTGAACTAATGACCTCACTGAAATAAAGAAGGGTATTGATCACGGCTTTTTCAGATGTCAGCTTTATTCTCTTGTAAAACATGCATCTCTTTTTGGCAAGAATACACACACACATAAATACTGATTAAGCTGTATAAAATAATTAACTTGTGTTGAAAATATATTTTGTGACATTATGGATGTTACTCAAAGGCTAAAATGTTTACTCAAACATCCTTTGGACAACATTACACTGTGAATACCTGTGGGCATATTTTTTGCGCCTTTGAAAAGGTGTCTCTCCGTGTGTACGCATGTGTGTGTGTGGACATATAATACTGTACAAAAGTCTTAGGCCACCATTAGATTTGTTATTTTAGCAATTATGACCATAAATAATTATCAGTCTTTTTATTAGAATACAGCCAGGAAATACAGGAAATTTGTATGCAGTGTTCAAAAACAGGAAAAAGCTGAAAAAACAGCTTTTACTTCTATGACAAGTATTCAGTAATGGCTGTTTAATAGACTTTGGCCAAGCGGGTGAAAATACTGGGCTTGTCAGTGGAAGGTCAGCAGCCCAAGCTTGAGACCCAGGAGCCTCATAACGGGGTGAGCTCCCATTGTCCTCCCAGCTCCTGCCAACCTAGCAGTTTGAAAACATGTAAAAATGCAAGTAGGTAAATAGGTACCACTTTTGGTGGGAAAAATAACAGCTTTCTGTGTGCCTCGGCTTGTGGTCATGCTGGCCACAGAAGCATCTTTGGACAATGCTGGCTTTTCGGCTATGAAACGGGGATGAATACCACTCCCTAGAGTTGATTATGACTGGTAAGGGAAAACTTTTTTTTTTGGCTCAAGAAGCTATTTTGTTCTGAAAATTTGTTTGTTTAAATTGTGTGTACATATGTCCTGTGTTTTCTTCTTTGAATCTTAATACAGAGACCAAAAAGTAATTACGGTGGTTATTAAAACTTTGTTAAAACAAAGCAGATAGTGGCCTAAGACTTTTGCACAGTACTGTATGTATATATGTATATGTGTGTATCTTTACACACATACACAGAAACATTTGTATGTATATAGGTATATGCTTGTAAATATTTGTAAATGCTGTTACCAATACTTCACAAGTCTTCAGTGTTAAATATTTGCTGCTGAAAGCTAATCTGCCTGAAATCTGAATTTGTGGTTTCGGAACAGACCCTCATATTTAATAAAATGGCTATTCTTTCACCGATGTTGGAATGGATATTTTTGTGAATAAAAACTTCTTCTTATAAAGAAAGAGTATAATTACACTCCCCTTAAGAATAAAGTTTTCAATTTATCATCTTCTGAACTTTTTTTTTGTATGGAGAGGGGTAATGAAGAAACCAGTAACTGTATTGCTTTTACAGAAACATAAAAATTTCCCAGGTCTTTATTGTTGTGTTAAGGTGAGATATCTCTTCGGGAATGAAAAATAGAATGTAGCTTAAATTGGGAAGTTCTCTGGAGCAAATCAATGGATAAGAGTTCTAGAGTAGGGGCGTCCAACCTTGGCGACTTTAAGACTTCAACTCACAGAATTCCTTAGTCAGCTATGCTTAAAGTTGCCAAGTTTGGACATACCTGTTTTAGGGTTATCTCTTTACAAGCAAGGAGTTTGAAAGATCAAGGGATTTGATGGAACCATTGGGGAAGAGAAAATGGTTCTGCTCCCCAATGAGGAGCTTTATGTCCAATGGATCAACGTTGCATCTTCTCTCTTTTTTGCAGCAGAAAAAATGAGCTATAGCAGAAGGGTTAAGCCATGAAAAGAGGATGGGTTGCACAGCTTGTTCACACAATTAAAACAAAGTTTGTGTAGATTCATTACTGGTTTAGGGTAATTCCCTAATGCTGTACTCCAGGACTCTTTGTTTCCAAGATGCTACTCCATTATAGCCTCCATTTTAGTAGATGTGTTTTGTAGCTCATAAGAAGCTTGCAGCAGCCAGTACAATTCCAAGCTGAACCAGCTACCTAGCAATGCTTTCCTTTTATGGCTCAGATTTAATAGCAAACTCCTTTTTAACAGGGTCCTATTAATGTCTTCAGATGTAAGAAACAGCGTGGGCAGGTTTGCAAAACCAAACTTGACCAAACTTTCTACTACCCAATAGGGAAGGACTGTAGCAGAAAAGAATTACAAGATTTATTGAACACTGCCCTCTTATGGACAAAGCACAAGTTGTTGCTCTGTTGGGAGTGTGGGAAAAAGTTGTGCTTATCACTTGCCTGTTATGCTCTAGATACTTGTCATATAATACAATATTTCAATATATCTCAGTCTCCATTGTCCCTTTTCCAGGACTTTTGTGAGGCAGCAGCTTCAAATGAGAAATAAAAATTTCCAGATCTTTGCCTGCTGTTCCATTTACATCCCTAGGAGAGTTAATTAGTTGTATGGGTGGCCATCTGTCTTATGCAGCACAATATTGGGCAGCTCACAACAATAATACCGGCCACCCGTTGCTTTTAAGAAACAGTAATGATTGGATGAAGTTTTACTATAACTGCACATTTATCTATTATCATGGTAGTAATAGTAGAAGTAGCCAAGAGCTGGTCTGGTACAATGGTAAAGATGTTGGACTTGAGACTAGGCCCTCTGGATGAATCCCTTGGGTTTCTCCTCAAAGCCTGCTGTCTCTCTTTATTCCTTAGAACAAAGACACCGTTCACATCAGGTCTCAAAATATAGGATTGTTCTTGACTCAAAAATAACGAAAAGATGCTGTTATCTTACATTTATGCTCCTTTCGGTATATTTCCAATCAAGTATTAGCTCGAAAAGACATCAGTCAACACTAAGATGATGCAAAACAGTGGATGTAAATTAAACCTATAATTATAATATTTAAACAGGGTAGAGCTGAAAATTTCCAGTGGAATTCCACCAGGATTTTCTCCCAGGGAATAAAAAAGAATCTGTGCTGGAGACAGATCAAGCAATATTATTTATTCAAACAGACTTTTTAGGAAGGCCTCTTCAAAAAGTCCAATACAGGTTGCATGGCTTTTAGGAAATTAAGGAAATAAGATATCTGTTGTTCATCTTTTACGTCTTAGAAAGTGTAGACAACTTTATCTGCCGCCTTGAATCCAATTTGGCAAGTTTGGCATTGCCAACCGCAGCAAGCCTGTAGGAGGCACATGGCAGATGGGGAGCAAGAGACAAAGGCAGATGAAGAGGATCCGTGCTAGAATCAGAAAACAGAGTAAATGTAAAGGTATGTGGGAATGAGCTTGGGAGGTGGGACAACTGGCATGTAAAAGATGTCTCGGTCCACAGGAGGAGAGAGTGCAAGGGAAGGCTTTCAGAAGGGACTCTACCTAGTTCTCTGGAGACTAAAATGATAGGAGGGGAGAAATACTTTCAGCCTTGCAAGATTCTGTTCATGGAACTTTACAACAGTTAGTAGTTATGGTTGTGGGCAACCCTGAAGGGCTAACCTCAGCAGACTCACAGCCCTTTCCCTTGACCTCGGCAACCCATGCTCCCAAACAGAGTTGTTTGGAGTACTGTTTAGGAAAAGGCATGTAACAAAAATTGTGTGGGATTAACGTTGACCTGCATCATTTGCATCAGTCAGATTGTTCCCCATTTCATGTTTTGCATGTATTAATACATCTTCTAACATATTTTTCAGATTAGTGTAAGCATGATTTCTATTTTATTTTTTAAAATGACTTCTAGTCATGGAAAGGGAGAAAGCAAGCTGGTTCAATATGGCTGTTTACCTAAAATTTGTCTCCATATTTTAGGACTGTGGATGTTTTGGAGATGCATCTTTCACCTCAATTAGTAAACCATATCAGCAGACTTCCTAAGTATCAGGAGGGCATGATCCTGTTTCTTGCTTTTTTCCAGTATATTCTACTATGTTCCTTCCAATCTTCGGTTTTGCATTCCTAATTCTAAGAAAGGGTAACATTCCATAAACCATCGGAATTGCACACCAAGCTCCCCTCTTTTGCTTCATTTGTGATTTTGGATACCTAAAGATGAATGCCGGGAGAAGTGAAATTGTGTTAGAAATTATTGCAAAGCCCTTTGGTAATAAGGAGAAAAAGTGAAGCTCTTAAGCAGAAAATTGTAATTTTCCAATTTTGCTGAAGAATCAAATGATTAAAGTTACAATTAGAAGACGTAGTCTATGAAATACTCAGATATCTGTGACTGGCACAGATGTTCCTCACCCCTTTATCCTCTAGGTAAGAATTCACTCCCAGAATGTCTGAAGTTTTAAGACCATCAGGGTCTGGTGAAGACCGAGGTCTTACTCAACAGATGTTGATCTGCCACCCATCATTACACCTACCCTAACACTAAGCTTGTTAAAATGTATTTACCACCAAATATCTTGATGAATAAATTTATCACTAAATTTAAAACACCCATTTTGCAATTGTTACCAATTGCTTTATTTCTCAAATACAGATGACATCTTCAGTCTCTGTTTCCCAGCATAATTAAATAAGGTTCATGGCTTTTAAGGGGGGAAAAGTATAAAACCTGTTTTTCTTCTTCATATGTTTTTTTAAACATAAGATACTAATCATCCCAAATTAGAATTAGGTCCAGCCAAGATTTCAAACCAATTAATGCAACTGAAATTATATTACTGCAAATTCAGTGCACTGTTTTCTTCACAATGCAGTATTTCATTTTCCAGCCACCAAAAGTTTATTCCTATTGTGTGTTCAAGGTCAGCATATTGCTAAAACAGTGTTCCCTGGTCTGCTACCCTTGAGTTACGTTTGGGTTTTGTTCCATAATTCCTAGACCAGTGGGAAGCAATACACTGGAGGACATGGGTTGGAAAACTTTGCAGTAAGAAATTGTTCTCTTATGTATATCAGTAATTAAATTTTATTGAGATCAGGGATTTTCATAGAAATGTTTGCACAGGATTTTACTAACCAAAATAAATATACACAATGTGTATCATGTAAAATACATTTATTAATTTTGCATTTTAGTGTTGAGTAGTAACATTCCCTAATATTGCATACTGCTCATATTTGTAGATTGGTTCCGAGCTTCTACTTTATGTCAAAAATGCAATACATTACAGATGATCAATTGAAACACAATAAAAAATGAATCTATTATAATCTATGAATCTATAAAAAGTGAATTTTTATAGATTTCTATTCTTTTAGCAGTTTTATTATAGACATTTTTAAATACATTTCTAATTTCTGTAAAAATGTGAATAAGGCGCAAGCAAATAAATCCAACTATGTAAAAGTAATTGTACTTTTGCTTTAAGACCATAATCCATTTATTTTCTAAATGTAAACCTGCTTGAGTAAAAAGCACATTATATTTTGTATCTGAAAATATATATTTGGCATGGTTGCATAGTTTTAATGTTTTGTCAAATTCAGGCCATTACATGAAAATCTGTCAACTTTAATTAGGAAGGAATTCTGAAATCTTAAATATTTTTTAAACTTTTCAAAGATCTACAATTTAGGATTAGTTTTTACAGATGATGTTCATGTCCAATCTAATAAAGGGCTGATTCCTGCAACCTCTTTCTAAATTATGCAATGTTTTTAGTCTTATTTGTAAGATAATTGATGATAAACCAATACTAATATTTAAACATTCAAAATTAATGTGAAATTACATCTTGAGCAATATACAGAAATTGTCATAATGATCTATACAAGATGAAATACTCCCTTCAAAACAGTTGTGTTAATTTACATTTGAGATTTGTTTCTAAGCTTCATATGTAATCTTACATTTTATTCAGATAAAAATGCTTTGACAACAGCATTTATTTATTTTGCAATTAAGAATAGGCACAGCTGGTAATTTTTATAATTCAACCCCCCCAAACAATGGCATACCCTGTCACGACCTTTCTGTTTTTTTACATTCTAGAGTAATTCTGATAAATGGAGCTTCAACTGAACAATTTAGTAAAACTGTACTTGGAATGGATGATATAAATGATTACAAAGCTTCCTAAACACCTAAATTATTATCCCATTATCCATTGACAAATATAGGATACCTAGTTGCAGATTTATGCAGATTTCC
>JANHZU010006056.1:6999-25389 GCA_032468055.1 Acrochordus granulatus | reverse complement strand
CAACAGATAAACTGAAATATGAATGAAAGGTAGTGAAGTAACTGACATAAAACAACATGAAAAACAGGCATAGCAGTTGAAGATAGTAGGGAGCCTGCACATCTGGGCTTTTCCTGGCGCCCAGGTGACACAGACCACTGTGGCTGCTGCCATACCAGCCAAGCGCTCTGTATGAGAGCATTCCAGAGCTGGACGGCTGCCTGGCCAGCTCCCCTCCTGCTTAGCTTCCTGTAGCTGGAGGATCAAAGCCAAAGTTGCAAAGTAGGGAGCCCCTTGGCAACCCTCTAGGCAGAAGGAAGGGAGGCCACTGCTCTGGGACCCATAGAAAGAGGAGAGCCTGACTAAGGTGAGGTGCCATTCAGCTCCACCTCAGCTAGTGTGCAGGAGGATGCATCACAGCTAGGAAAACAAGGCAGTCTTCTCCCTGGGCGAGGTCACTGCCTCATTCCTTCTCTCTCCTGTTTTCACATACAGCTTCGGCCTGTATGAATTATGAAGTCCTCTTCAAGAGGTTTCCAATGGCGGCAGCAGCAAGACCGTGCAACCTTCTCCAAATGTGTGACACAGGAGACCCCAAAGAACCCTCCAAATGCAAAGGCCGGGTCTTATGGAGTCACCATCCGGGTCCAAGGCATCGATGGCCATCCCTATCTCGTGCTCAACAATACCGAGGGATTCTTGTCAGCAAATCTCTCGGGATCTGAAAATGGCCAGCCAATTGCATCTGAGGCAATTGATTGGCCAGTGCCAGATTCCCCTTTTCTTGCCATTGAGCCAGAGAAGAAAAACCAGGAGGAAAGGTCATTTGGTGGGGCTTGTGAAAACATGCTATCCAGTCAGATTAAAAGTCTGAAGCAAACCAAGAGGGATGAGAGAAAGGAAACAACCTCGCCTTTCAAAGCTGAGATTTCCCAAGCCTCTCATCTGCTAAACTTCCAGAGATATCCAGAACTTCTTCAACCCTATAATCCTGCAAATAATATCTTGAATCTGGAGGACCTTAAGCCATGTCTGCTGAGCAAATCCCAATCTCTTGAGGATGAAGGGAAATTGAATTCCACACCTTGGAATTCGTCTTTGAAGGTAGCTTTAGATGGCTCAGCCCTCCAGTTTGCAGAAGTGGCTAAATCCAAACCAAAAATGGTAGATTTGACCAAGCCTAACCCAAACAAACAGCAGCTGGAAAGCATCAGTGTTGCTGACAGTCCTAAGGGAGGGCAGGAATCTTTTTCTTCTGGGGGTGGATCTTCACCTGCTGTAAGCTCCTCTGCCTGCCCAGCTACTGGGAGATGTAGACCTGACCTCCTCCCTTTTCGCCAACAAGATTCAGCTGGAGCAGTTCTGAATGGGTCACAGAAATCTTCATCAACTACTCCAACCTCTGCTGCCTCCTTTTATAAGTTTTTCCTAGATGACCAAGAATACGCCATCTATGCAGACCATGTTAACCGGCATGAAAATCGGCGTTATATCCCATTTTTACCTGGAACTGGACGTGATATTGATACTGGCTCCATTCCTGCAGTCGATCAGCTTATTGAAAAGTTTGACAGGAAGGTTTGTCCCCAAAGAAGGGGAAGATTAGGGTTCAGGAATAGAATGCATCTGGAGGATTGTAAGCGATCAAAGAGCGTAGACAGTGCCCTATCTCGTGGACCAAAAGTGAATTCTGGACACATAGAGGACTTCACTGAAAGCTTAGGAAGGTCATCGGAGTGTTTGGTCTGGTCCTCCCAAGTGTCCCTTCAGAAGCCACTATCTCCAGAGCAAAAGTCAGCATCTCTTGAGGAGCAGGTAGCCTCTCGGGCAGCAGGCAACCTCCAGACAAGCACAGGAAGGAGAGAGTCTCCCAGCAAGCTCTTTCATTCTTGGCAGCATCTTCGACAAGATCAAATGAACACCAAGAGTTTGTCTTCTAAGTCTTCCACTCTTCCAAGGCAGCCTAAAAAAAGTCCCAATAAATCTGTGGTCTCCTCTGCCTTGTTATCAGACTGTGCTGCAAATCCAAACCTTTCCATGGAAATGTTTGCTGCTGCTTCGAAAAATGTTCAGGTAACTTTTGGAAATCAAGGATCCTTTAGTATGAGTTGGTCAGAGGATATCAAGCTGTGAGATGCCATTTTGGCAATAGGAATGGAAGGACTCAGGGATGCCTTCCAGCTTCAGGAACTCAGGAAGAACAGCTGCTGATTGGAGAAATATGCAAAATTCAGCTGAATCTCTTCAGGCTGAGGGGACCTGTTCAAGGCAGAGGGACTGGGAAGTCAGTGGGTATTTTGGAATGAACCACCCTTGGTGATGTCTTGTAGTTTGCATTACCAAAGCTGTTTTGCAAACAAAAAAACAACATATCATGTTTGTTCCCCATCTTCACAAGCATTCTCTCCACCACCTCAGAAATCACTCAGAAAAGAGGGGAGGGGTCCCATTCAGGCTTCTACCCACAACGGTGCAGAATTGGCTCCACCATCTGAGCTTTGGTTTCCAGGTTTCTGCAGCTTGCATCACCTGCCAGCTCACAGCACAATACCTGTTTGTAGCCCTGTCTCAGCCCAGTTGGAAGCAAGGATCTTTCCTTCTAAATATCCTATTCATGCTGATTTTTTTGTGTTTCAGGTAACACCTGACCTGCTCAAGGGCCAGCAGGAAATTGCACAACAAACCAATGAAGAGACGGCCAAGCAGATTCTCTACAACTATCTCAAGGAAGGGTCAGTGGGCTTACAGAACCACGTTGCCTGTGACATGGCATTTAGTACCTGGTCTTGCTTTGGGCTCTGCATCACTTGATTTTCCCAAGGGGAAGATCCATTCTGATCTTAATTCACACAAGAACTACCTGCACCCAATGTTCCTCTGTAAGCAGGTTGATTCTGCAGACTGCTAGAGGATCGAGGGCTTCTTGGTTTTTCTGACCATTTGCGCAAACTCAGGGTGTCACAGATCATTGTTTTTTTTCACATTTCAGTAGCAGTGAAAACGAGGATGCAACGAAGAGGAAAGTCAACTTGGTCTTTGAGAAGATACAGACTTTGAAGTCCAGAGCAGCTGGGAGTCCCCAGGTGAAATGCAGAAAGGAAACAGCCGCCTGTTTCCAGTGGCATTTATGACTTGGGGTTCCCTGTGCTTTCCCCCCTCTGCTTCTTTCTTTTGAAAGGTGACCCAAAGCCCCTATGAGAGGCCTTACTGGGCAGCTTCTTTCATGGCCTCTTGGGGAGTGGGTACGAATTCAGACTAATCTTCAGACCATTAGTTCAGACTAACCAAATAGACTAATCTCGTTTAACTGCAGGCTTCTGATGCTTCAGCCGAAATCAAAATGCTGGTGAAAGAGAAAACACAGTTGTCAGAGGAGATTTCTGAGCTACAGAAGAAGCTGGACTTGGAACTCAAGGTAGGTCAACAGTCCCACTTCCAGGTGTTAAAGGTGACAGGTGTTGGGCCCTATTCGGCTTCCAGCCTCAGGAGATCCACTGGCTGTTGGAGCAGGTGGATTGGATTCAGGTGTGCTCTGTGCTGACGGTGGGCTGTACCCCTTCCCCAAGCCGCTGAGCATCATATCCCTGCAGCCTTCAGCCTTCAGAAATGACAAAGGGAGACCCCCCTGCATTTGCCATTTCTCAGAAATATCTTTAGAAAAGTGCAAAGAGGCTTAGCACGTTGTTTTACTCTTTCCAAAATGCACTATTTTAGAATCAGCAAAACTTCAAAGCTGAAAGACAGACCATAGAAACAGAGCTTCAGGGTCTTCGGCGGCAGCTTGAAGAAAACGCAGAGGAAAAAGAGACTTTCTGGAGGCAGCTGAAGGACAGCGAGAAAGACCTTAGAGAAAATCTGGAGGAGTGAGTTTTGCCCGGGGAGGAGGCTTCGGAGAGGACTGTGTGTCTTCTGCTGTAGGACCTCAAAGCCCATTGTGGGGCTCCGGCACCAGGAGTGAAAAGACGATGCTTGGTGGATTTGGGATAGGATTTGGGACAAAGAGATTGCCCTCTCTAGGGGTTAGGGGCTATATTTGTTTATACTTGCCATGATGACTTGGAAGTTACTTCTTTAGGTACTTCTTTTTCTTTATTATTTTCTTCATCTTTCTTCTCTCTCTTTTTCTCTTTCCTTGAAGTTTTTGTTCTTTCATTTTACTGATTTATTTCTCTTTGCACCCCTTCATCCAATGCCAGCTGTTTCCACCAAAGTATGCTTTCCTGCAGCTTCGAGGGCTTTCTTTCAGGATGGACATGGGCTCCCACTGACAGGTCAAAGAAGCGTGTCTCAAACATGCTTTTTCTTCCTCCCTTTGAGGCTTTTTCAAGTGAAAATGGAGCGGGAGCAGCATCAGACTGAGATCCGGGACTTGCAGGATCAGCTCTCTGAGATGCACGATGAGCTAGACCGTGCAAAGCGCATGGAGGACAGCGAGAAGGAGCTGCTCATTGAGGTGGGGACAGCATCTGCCCATCCCTGAGAAGCTTTCTGAAATGTTGTTCAGCTCACGGATAACTGGGAAGTTTTTGTTCTGATCTTTTCATGTGACCAAAAGGCATAATACATTCTAAACTCTATGCAGATACTCAGATGCTTTATTGGCCAAGTGTGGTTTGACATGCAAGGAATTTGACTCCAGTACAGCAGCTCTCAGTGTACTGCAGGACAATAGTAATAAAACAATTACACAAATAAGTGAAATTATATATTCAACAGTAAGGTGTGCTTCCAAAGTATTCAGCCAGTAGAAAGGGAATATTGTAAAGTGTAAAATCAGAACCTTGATCTATTGATAAATATGTGTACACCTTAGACAGAACTTCTGGATTAATTTAGAATTCTTCACACTTTGCATCCTGTCATATTGTGTGAGTCAAGTATTCAGCTGAATGATGGCATGGGGGGAAAAACTGTTCTTAAGTCTGGTAAGACATGAGTTTTGGTAGTCCCCTGTAGTGTCTACCAAAGGGAAGAGCTTCAAACAAGTTGTGTCCAGGGTGAGAGGGGTCTACAGATATCTTCTCCTCCCTTCCCTTGACCCTCATGATATACAGGTCCTCCATGGAGGGCAGGCTGGCTGCAGTTATTCTCTCTGAAGTCCTGACTGTCTGTTGGAGTCTGCACCTGTCCTGCATGGTTGCTGCACCAAACCAGACAGTTATAGATGTATACTCACTGACAATTGTGAGATTTTTGTGGTATCAAGGAAGCTCCATCCCAGGTGGGAAGTTCTTGTAGCACAGTGGTTCTTAACCTTTAAGAATCTGATGAAAGCTATGGACCCTCTCTCGGGCATATTAATGCGTGCAATGAATGTATGTACTTAATTTTATTAAAAATAGGATTAAAAATGTTATTTTTTATCTGACCCTCACAGACCCCCTAAAACCCATCCATGGACCACTTAGGGGTCCATGGACCCCAGGCTAAGAACCCCTGCTCTAGCAGATACCAAGAGACAGAAGACCAGAAAAGGGCCCTTGATGTAAGATGAACAGAAGCAGCATTTGTCAAAAGCTTTGGTGGACTTTCTTTTCCCCTCTCATTTGGGCAGCCATTCACATTCTGTGCCATTCTGGAAGACAGGAGATTAGATCCTTGAAAAATCCTTCACCCCACATGGTCCCATAGGTTGAGGGTCATGGTGGGTCATCAGACTCACCTGGTTGCTGTGGGGCAGTTAAGAGGCCAGCTAAGAGGAGGTGCAGGAAACTATTGGCTCTTCATTGACTTTTTGCTTTGCCAGGCAGTTCAGGGGTAATGCTGCAATACTTATTTTTTTCCTCCCCATCATTCATTTCATGTCAGCTGAGACCCCCGATGCTTTTCTCAGCAGGAAAGCAAGTATATTTTTTCTCTAGAAAAGAAAAGCTGCTGGAGAGATTTTCTTTGGGAAAATGGCTGGGGCTGGCCACTTCCTGTTGCTGTCTAAAGAGTTCCTGAGCTTCTAGAGCCAGTATTGAAGTGAAAGAGAGGTCTGGAGGCTGCCCTGCCTGAAAGGACCCTGAACTAAACCAAAAATCCTGGCAGGCGGAAGGGCAGAAGTCCAGACTTGTCTCCCAGAGCTTGGCCAAAGCCTTCTGAGCAGGCCCCTCTCTCACCCTCTGTTCATGCGTTTAGGAATTGATGCAACTGCGGCAGGATCTGCAAGAGCTCCTGGTACTCAAAGACCAGCAAGAAAAAATCCTGAAGAAGCGTGAGCGTGAGCTGACTGCCTTGAAAGGCGTCTTGAAGGAAGAAATGTCCAGCCAGGACCAAGAGATGGGCCACCTCAAGGAGCAGCATGGCAGGGAGCTCCAGACCCTGAGAGACCATTTGGCCAAAGCCACGGAGGTCAGTGAGGTACCGAGCAAAGAGCAGAGCAGAGCCAGCAGGGAAGGGGTGTGGGGGAGTGGTGGCATTGATGGTGGTGAAGGGCACAGGAGCGCTCATGGAGAAGTGGGCCACGGCACAAGGTCTGTGGAACAGACATGGCCAGTGGGCCTTCTCTGTCTTGTCCAATGATCTCCCTCACTCACAGCTGCTTCCTACTCTAAACTTAGCCCTATACTCGGTGGGTTTATTTGAAAGATCTGTATGGCTGCCTGTATTAAAACACAACTCACAACATGCCATGTGCACCTCTGCTTGGCCCCATTTTCACTCCCCCAATCCTTGGAAGATGGTTCAGGATGATGATTTCCATTTCCAACAGCCTTGAAATAACAAAAGCAGAATCCAACTGATAGGAAAGGATAAAAATTGGCCCTTCCTAGGCCAATTCTTCTGGATTCACTCAGTTTTATTTAGGCAGCATTTTATTTCAACCAGCAAAAAGTGTAGAGGTGCTGCCACTGTCTGTGTTTCTACTATTTCCTAGGTCTGAACAGAAGGATGTGCATTTGGGAATCCTTTTTAAGATTTCTTTCTTCCTCTTTCCTGGGTCTGCCACCACAGTAAAAGCTGCCAAGAATAACTTTTGGATGGTGCCCCAGAATGTGCCCTTTCTGCTCATGTGAGTCAGGCAAGAGAATCAGGCCTGCCCACCAGGCAGAGCCCTCTCACCTCTCCACATCTGAAGGCTTCTTGCAGACCACTTGATGGTGGTCATGTGGCAGAGACTGGGCAGCAAGACTTCCTGGTGCCCTCAGGATGAGCTTGGCCTATACTCCAGTCTGGGCAGCCCTACTTTGCTCCCATTATAGGGCTGCCAAGGGCAGCTTTCCCATTCTGCAGCAGAAGGGTGAAATCTGTAGCCAGAGGCTGGGCATGTAAGGCCTTTCTGGGTTAAAGTCAGATAGGTCAACTGGTGAAGGCCCTGGGGCAGAGAATCCACCCAGCTCTTGCTGGGAATGGCAGTTAATGTTTGCCTGATTCCTCACCCTAGGTGCATTGAATGGCAGAGCCAAAGAAGCCTGTCTGGAGGACTGCAGGGCAGCTGAGTGGTTTGCCCTGCTCCCTCTTGCATCTCTGTTTTGGGAGTGCTGCTGAGTGAATTCTCAGTATGGGCTGTATCCCCAGGGAACAAGGAGCCACCTCCTCTCCTCCAAATGCAGGCTGAGCCACAGGGGTTGCATTGGCCTAATGTACTAAGCAAAACTCCCCTCCACCCATGGTCAACTCCCAGGTCAACTTATCTGGAAGACCCCAGGCAGGAAAAGGAAGCTGCCTGGAGCCCTTCAGATGTCTCCAAACTGCAACTGCTCAGAAGTGAGGAACACTGAGAACTTTAGCTCAGTGGTATCCAAAGAACTGCAGAGATAGAGAATCATTGCAGCATCCAGCAAGGACTGGAGGGACGAGACAAATTTAGAGGGAAGACAGGATTGATCATTGGCCATCGCGATGAACTTCCATGTTGAGAACCTGTATGCCGCTAGGTGCCATCTCTGGGGCAGCAGCGGGGAAGAGGCCTTTGCCTCCAAGACTTGCCTATGGGCTTGTCAGAGGCACCTGCAGCAGGAGATGCTTCAGCAGATCCAGTAATTGCCATGATGGCCCATCAGGGAAAGAATACCAAGGAATTAATGGCTTCAGGGTACATATTCAGCTGCAGATGGGGATGACTGGAGAAACCAGCCAGCAGCAGGATTGCAGATTGATCTGTGGCCAACCACTTTGGTCTTTGACCAAGGCATGGCTTACTGAGACAGATGGATTGACAAAATCTGGTCCTGTAGAACATCCCTGGTGGAGCCTTGTCAGTCATTGCTCTCTTATCTCTTGTTTGTATAGCACTCAGTAACTTACTGCTAAATGTGCAATAAGATTGTGCTGAAAGGGATCCCATGCAGCGATAGGACTCTCCCTGCCCATTGTTTGAGCCGGGTGGCATAGGGCTGTGCTGTGGAGAGGAAAATGCTTCATTTTGCATGCATTCTTTCCTCCTTGAATAGTCTCCTAAAATGTAGAGACATGCTAATTAATAGCACACAGATGGCCTCCAAACATAGATTAAGAGCCAAGTGGAATTGCTTACCGCAAAGGAAGGGAGTCTTACTAATCAGGCCCAGCAGAACTGGGCCAAGAAATGCCCAAAGCATGTCCTCCATTCACCGGGTACAATATCATCATCATCATCAAATTTCCATCCCCATTTCATAAAATGGGTGTCTTGGCTGTTTCAGAGCAATTCACAACAAGACAACCAAGTGTGTGATTCCCTGGGAAATGATCCTTTGCAGATGCCACAGTCAGATGTGGCATCAGGCTTATGGAGGAAGAACTTCCTACTGGATTGGCTCTCCTGCGCAGAGAATTGCTTTGTCCCAAGCTTCAGCAATAACTAGCCACACTTGCCTCTTTGTCTATGCTGTGCTTAGCAAGGATTGAATCCCCTGCTCCCCAAAGCCTCCTGTGGTATCTGCAGGACTTTCCCCTCTTGCACTTGAAGGCCTCAAGAGCTCTGCCCGATCCTCTGCTTTTGCCACCAGAAGCTCCTCTGCTTGGGCCTTGGACACAATGCCCAACCAGCTCTTCTTAAGCCTTCCCCAACCCTGCGTCTTGTGACCTCATGCTGGGGATGATGGGAATTGTGGTGTGACATGCCCAGTGGGATCCAGGAAAGGCAGTTGGCAGGGAGAATTTGGAACTGGTTCATGGTCACTTTGCATCTTAGTCACTTGGGGTCTTTCTCAGGAGTCTCTATTTACAGATTTTTTTCAAATGGATTAATTTTGGTCAAGAGTGTCCTGGACAGCCTTAGGCAAGCATAAGTGCATTTATTCTGGGAGAAAATTAAAAGGCGTCTTTTCAATGTTGTGGCCGCTGCAAGTGATGACTGGCTGTCAGTTCTTTAACAAAATGGAGTCATGAGGTGGCAATGCCACAGAGGTGGATTTGCCTTGTGGGGAAAGAGGTGCTAACGCAGCTGCAGCTCTGCCCTTGGTCCTGAGAGGGGGAGAGGAGGAAGAAGGGCCTCTCTGTGGGGCTGATCCCCTCCTAAGGCATGTCAGCCCTCCTGGATTTCTTGGGCCTCTTTTCCACTGGGAGACCAAAGGGGGGGAGTAAGAGGACGGGGAGTTTTTTGCCAGCATCTGCAGTTTTTAAAGGGGCACACTGGAGATGTTATGACCAATTTGCTCACTGAAAGTGCTTTACAGCCCACTTGGAGATTTCTTCAGTAGCAAACCCCATATGAGCTCCATAGAGCTGTGGCTGTGGCTGAGGCCTGAACTCTGGCAATGTCGCCATGTCTTTCCTGTTGATGGGCAGCAGGGACTTGCTCAACTCATTCCTTGAGTTTGTGGCAGCCAAGCCAGGCTTTGAAGAGAGCCTTTACCCCTGAGCTTCCCCAGTGCCCAAGTTTTGGCCTCTCAGCATTCAGCCATGTCTCCAGCTCTGGGCTGGCCCCAACCCTAGCAGAACAGCAGAAGCAGCGGACATGAAAGGGAGGTTGGTGTGCATTTCCCCCTCCTTGAAATGAGTGCTGTCTATGGCTCAATGGCCATTCCTACTCGTTACACAACTTGCAAGGAATTCTTCTGAGGCACCACTCTCTGAAATCCAAGGCCAGGTAGACTGACTCTCGAAGCGCCTTGTTTGCATTTTCTGGGTTCTTGATATTCTCTGAGCATATCTGGTTATGTGATTCTGGCCTTGATTTGTAGGAATCTCACCCAGCCAGTTTGGTGGCTCTGATGCAGGGCTGTGTGTTGACAAGACTATTCACATTTTAACCCTTGGAAGAGTCACTGTGAATTGCTTTGCCACGATTATTGAAAATAAACACAGAAACCTGCTGGACTCCACTCTGCCTTTCAATGTGCTCAGGACATCCTGAACTAAGTGTATTGATGTCCTCAGGCAATCTGGCCAGTACTGCCTCCTGGGGAAGAAGATGGGAATGTTGAGGAAACAGGATCAGGAAACAGTTGGGGCTTCGGGAGAGACAGATGTGGTACACGATGTTCTCCCCAGCTGACTGCCAAATCCCTGACATGCTTGCAGCTTAGAGTCATGGTGTTCAGCCCAATGGAGACTCTTGAGAAGAAGGAAAGTGCTTTTGGGAGCAGTTCTTGTGGCATATTAGTGAGCTTGATCTGGTGACCAGTGGAGGCAGACTTGGCAGGAGCGGAACCCAATGGTCTGCATCCTGTCCCAGGGAATTTGAGGCGAGGTGCAGATTGCAGCCTTGACTCTGCAGCCCTTAATAACATGCAAAAAGAGCCATATTCTTTGTTAATGAATTCCTGGTCTACAGTCTCTTATTCTCAGTGAGCATCAAATTATTTCACCTTGTTGCTATCCAGAGAAAGTTCTGCACCTGTTTAGCACTGTTTAACTATTGGACTGTCCATGTGCCTTTGAATCTTCATCCTCAGCATCACCCTCCACACATGGTGCCTGGGGCATTTATCCTCTGATCTATCTGGCTGTTAGATTCAGCAACCTAAAAAGGGGTGAGGAACACAGCTGGACCAGACCTTGGCCTGCAACCTCATGCCTGCACCTCCTCTCGGGAAAGCATCCTTTCTATTTATTTTAGTTAAATTCACCTGTTAGTGAAGCCCCACCCTGGGTGATTTCTTCTTCCTTGTTGAAGATGGTTCAGGAAGTTAATTACAGATGCAACAAGAGCAGTGGAAACTCTGCTTCTAATTTTGCCCGACTCAAGTCACTACCGAATGGCACTTGCTGTGGGTAGTCAAGGACATCGGCCATTTAGCAGCCAAATGCCTAAATAAGGAGCTTCCTAAACCTTAGGGCAATACCTCCTCCTAAGGTTTGTGGATAAATAGAAGCTGGCAGTTGAGAGAAGGAATGACTCCCAGGCCTTTAGAGTGGCAGCATGTCCTCTCCGCCTCTCCTTCTTCTACCTCCAGACTCTGAACAAGCATTTAAATGCCAAATGGTTGTCCTCTTCAAGGAAAGGGGCCTCTTTCTTATGGTCCAAGAAGGTACTTCCTACCTCTGGCTCCTCCAGCCAGTCAAGCTGCCTCTGATGTGCCTCTGATGTGAGTCTGTCTGCCAGTACTGGGCCCTGAGACACCAGATGGTGATGCAGATCAATCTCCCTTGATTTCTCCCTCCCCAGCCTTGCTGGCATTTCAGGGGAATGAGGAAGCCAGATGTTTTGCAGTGGCCACCCAGCCACCCTTCATCTCAGATGAGGGTCAAGAGGCCTCAGCAGTGCTTGTTTCTAATCCAGGGGATGTATTGTGTTCCTAGAAAATAGAAGTCCTGTCCAGTGCAAAGGCTGAAGCTGAGAAGATGCAAAGAAGCCAAGAAGATCATGTGGCTGGGATGGCAGAGCAAAACTGCCAGCTGAGGAAGGCTGTGGCAGAGCTGGAGAAGAAGCAGGAGGAACTCCACTTGGAGTTTGAGGACTTGAGGAGAGGCAAGGAGGAAGCCGAGGAAAGGCTGAAAAGGTGCATGGTGAGTCTCACGGCTTCGAGGAAGCAGAGTAGCCAGTGATGAATGCGGAAGAGGAGAGCAAACTGGGTTTGGTGTCATTTTCATTAGTATGTCTCTTTTAGGCAAGGCTACTATTGAGGTTCACTTGAAGACTATAGGAATAAGTAAAAACAAAATAACAGAAAAAGTGCATGCACCAGGATAGAAGGCATAATCAGCAGAAGGCATAGCTACTATCTCCTCCCAGCTATCAGAGAGAGGTCAGACAACCTGCCAGGTGTCCAGATCACACTGGTTTCAGTTTTTGAAAGGGAACATCTCAGGGCCTTGGTGCAAGGAGGCTGCCCTGGAATGTCTTTTGCTGGCATCTGCTATGGGCCTTGGAGGAAGGCCTGGGGTGGCGGCGTGGCCTCTTTTGGGCAGCTTCAGCTGGCCAGCTCTTAGCCCTTGCTGCCTGCAGTGTGGTTGTAAATCCCAACCCCACAGCTGAGGCTTCAAGGGCTGGAGAATTCAAAACTTTGAAATCCAGCGTTCTGAAGGCAGAATTGCAGGGGGGCGGTTAGCTGGCAGATGCTGTGGTTGGTTCCACCATAACTAAGTCAGGGTTTTTTATTGTGTCACCATTGTTGTTTTATGATTGTTTTGTTTATTGGTTTTATTGTTATTGGGAGCTGCTCAGGTTTGCTTAATATGTGCAGCCATTTAAATCTTTTCAATCCATCTCTTGTGGCAGAAGGAGATGCAGTCCTTGGCCACCGCCAAGGAGGAAGCCCACCAGCTGGCCTCAGCCAAGAAGTCTTTGGAAGCCCAGCTGGAGGATGCCCAGGTAAAAAAGGGTCATGCTCCCAAGGACAACCCCCTTCTTGGGTAGCCCTTCCTCTCCACAGGGCTGGTCTTTCATAACTTGGGCCCAGTAGCTTTCATTTTAAAAATCGATTTTGAACTCTCTTGACTGGGGCAATTAAGTTTATGATGTATGTGGGACATCTGCAGACATTTCACAGCATTTCATAGCCTCAAGATGCCTTCAAGGGTCTCACCCTGGGCTGGGGATGGAATGAAGGTAACTGGTGGGAACAGAGCAGTGAAAAGAGGCTGTTGGCCAGGTTGGTGCCATGGTTAGGAGAGAAAGCCCAAAGACCCAGCCTTTGTCCCAAAGAACAGAAGCTGCCTTATAAATTAGATTATCATGGTGGTCGGCCACTGTCACTTTTTCCCCTGATCACCTGAGCTGCCTCGTCTCCAGCAGTCTCAGTCCTCCTCCATCATGCAGCCACATCTTTCCTCTGCAGCAGAAAATCAGTCAGCTGGGCAAGGAGCAGCAGCAGCTGATGGGCTGCCTGGAAGAGAAAGTTTCTCAGAAAGATCAGCTGCACAAGATGAAGAGCGCATTGGAGGAGGAGCGGCAGCAGTTGGATGAGACTGTTGAAAAGTTGCACAAGGAGGTAACCTCTGAGCTGGCCAAAGACTTTGGGGACTTCCGTAGGAGAGTTTCCCTCTCTGGTCTGAGCCTCCCAGATTTGAAGGAGACCAGGCAATCAGCTCTCAAGGGAGGCTGCATCTTTTGTTTTTTAAATAATGGTCAACCAGAGTCCATGCAGAAATGTCTAAAGCCTTTCCCTGCCAGTTGTGGCCAACTCTAGGGGGCAGTGCTCATCTCCGTTTCCTAGCTGAAGAGCCAGTGCTGTCTGAAGACCCTTCCATGGTCATGTGGCCAGCATGACTATATCAAGGCACATGGAATGCTGTCATCTTCCCACCAATTTAGATAGTACCTATTTATCTTGCATTTTTCCATGCTTTCAAACTGCTTGGTTGGAAGGAGCTGGGTAACGGGAGCTCACCCCATTATGCGGCACCTGGGACTTGAACTTGGGCTGCCAGTCTTCCAGCTGACAAGCCCAGCTACTTAACCCACACCAAGGAAGTCTGGAAATCCCTTAAATATATTTATAGACAATAAATGGGTGGAGTGAGCTCTCTAGCTCTTCAGGTGGCAGTATTTCAAGGCCTACCTCATTAAGGTCTGTAGAACTTGAGGAAAAAGAGCAAACTCCAAATATTTTTGTAATTGTTTAATTAATTTAAGGTCCAAGACCAAATTCAACTTTGAGCTAGTTTTGATTGCCAGGAGAAAGAGAGTCTGCCAGGTGGGTTTTGGGTCCCCTGCTGTTGTCCTGCGAGTGTGGAAGCCCACCTTGCAGCTGAGATGTTGTAAGTCCCCTGGGAAGTCTTCTAACCTTCCCCCCATATCAATGCTTTCCTTTCAAGTAGATGGCAGAGATCATTCAGGGCTCCCAGGCATCCACCCTGCAACTCCAGAAGCAGCTTGATGAGTACAAGGACAAGAGCCAGCAGCAGCTGATAGTTTCACAGCGGCAGCTGAAGGACAAAACCCTGGAACTAGAAAAGGCCCACCAAACAATCCTCAGAATGGAAGAGAAGGTAATGGCCTTGTGACACTTGTAAGCCTTCTTTCCTTCCTTAACCAAATGAGAAGAGCAGCTCAATACAGTCAGCAATCAAACATCAATTGTACCTAACCAAAAGCATCAATTAAACTCCACCCAAACTAGAAATGACTGAAACAAAACAGCCCAGCAGAAACTAGTTTGTGGATAAAACAGATGGGTTCTCTTGATAAATAGCTAATAATACCCAACTGTGGCCAACTCTCAGTTGTGTTATTATAAAAACAACAACAAGCATTCCTGACCCCACTCATCTTCCTGGGAGGGCACCCTTGACCTTTAGCTCTAAGTGTGCAGTGCTCAGAGTACCAGCAAAAACCAAAACAGACCTGTAAACCAAAGATTGAACTATCCTTGCTGGAAATAAACCCAACTTGTACTTGGGAAGGTCCAGAGTTGGGCAGAGGGAGGCCTTTGTGTCTGACTGGCCAGGCTCCTGTTTGAGTTATACTCTCAATGCCAGAGACAGGCAAAGCAAGTTGAAACAAGCATGGCACAAGCTGGAAGGCATTATAGACTGGTTGTCAAAGCCAAGAAACAAGTACTGTAGCTGTGAAGAAATATCAGCTGAAAACGGTAACTTCAGGAAGCCAATTCTGATTCTCCAAAGAAGATAAAGTTGCCAGTTCCTAAGATGTGTTGGTCTTCCCTCTAGTCGTCAGTGGGGTAAAGAACCGAGGAAGTTCAGGGCCTCTGTCCTGGCCCTGGCACCATCCCTGGCAGCGGGAAAGGGAGGCTTCATCAACTTCCCAGACCTTGGCACTGCGTTGCACGGCTGCCCTCTTGTGGCTGCACACGAGGGACCCAGCAGCTGAGGGTGCCCGAGCTCTCAGGAAGTTCAGGGCTCACAGATGGACTTGTGCCTTGAGGAGAATACAGGAGACGTGCAAATCAAATTTCAGGAAATAGGTTGGAGTAGGTTAGGTTGGGGCTGGGGTTAAAGTTAAGATTAGGGTTGGCAAACCAGTGTGCATAAAGGATCAAATGTTGGCTTCCTGCAACACCTTTGGATCTTCACAGACTTGAAAGTGGCTGAGATGGAACGAACCGAGATGAAGTTTGGGATCTGGGCTTGCAAAATGCAGAATTATTTCCTTTGCATCTAGATCTCTCTATCCACAGCAGAGGTGGTTGCTCTACAGAGCATGCAGGAGAAGTTTATGGATGTCTTTCTTTTAATTTCAGGTTCGTTTTATGGAGGAAGAATTACAGGGTCACAAAAAAGCCCAAAAAGAAGCTCTTACAAAAACTCAGCTTCTGGAGGATGTTGTGAAGAACTTGGAATATGAATTGGAAACCAAAAACCACCTGAAAAAAGATTGGGCAAAACAGGCCAAAATGCTGGAGGTAGAAATGAACTGGGTTTGGAAAGGCAGATTAAGATGAAGAAACAAATCTTGTTTTGCTGCAGAAAGATGAGTAACAGCTCAGGATCCCACCTCCAAAATCCTGAAGGGAAGATGAGGCAGCCACTGCTCCCCAAGGAGTTTATTCCCCTGACTCATGCAGGAATCCTTGGTCTGTGACTCCCTTCACAAAGCCCATAGTTGATCTTGGCTACCCTTAGAGCCAGCTTCAGAGAGGGAAGGACTTGGGATAGGATGCCCAGCTAACTTGGTTGGGGCTTCCAAGGCAGGCAGGCATTCTGGCATATCCTTAGCTTGCAAGAGCCTTAAAATAAAACATACTCAACTGCCCCAGGTGTGCTTGTAGAGGAAGCCCAGGATGCTCCGAGGCCATTCCAGACATCCATCTCTCTGTCTGCAGCTGGCATGAAGAGGAGCCCCAGTGCTCATAAAGTGGCTTATGGAAGGTGTGGTTTTCTTTAGGGTCTTTAGGTCATGGGGATTTACTTGGTGAGAGACAGCAAGAAACGGGGTTGCTGGGAAACCCTCTAGAGAAGGAAGCTCATGGCCTGACTTCCTTCTGGCAGAGATTTTCCAGGTGAGCTGAAAAGTGGCACTGGGCTGTGATTGAATGTCTTCCTGGAGTTCCTGTTGTGCAGAGTTGAAGCAGTTAAGCAGCAGCTGCTCCTCTTCTCCACTGTTTTCCAATGGGCCACATTTCAAGGGGTTGCATTGTGTGCTCAGAAGCCCCCTTACTACAGCTTTTGCACATAGTCAATGTTATATCCCTCCTCTTAGGACAAAATATCCCAGCTGGAGTTGGAGCTTGAAGAAGAACGGAGCAATTCGGAGATCTTATCTGAAAGGATTGGCAGGTGCAGAGAGCAGGTAGGCCACCTTGCTTGGCTCACAGTCAGTGGCTGCAGGGTTAGGGAAGGAGCAGGGAGCTCAAGGGCTGATCTCCCTCCAGCAGCCTTCCCAGAAGGAGCAAGAACAACGCTGAGGTACAGGATGGCCCTCCTCCCCATAAGCAGGACCTTTGCCACTGCCTTTGGCAGAAGCCCCACACGGATTCCTGGAGCTGGTATGGCCCCTGAAGGACTGTGTGGATTAAGGTGGTGACTTAATTCAACTGCAGCCTCTTTGAGAGCAGCAGGGACCTTCTCTTCTCAGAAAGGTTTAGCAGAGGCTTTCCTCTGGAGCTTAGAAACACCATAAACCTCAGCTGATTAACCAGCAGATTGCTTACATTAGGCAAAATATGTGTTTCCATGTGAACCCCCAATTTCCTACACAAGGTACAAAGCCTGCCTTGTTCTCAGTCCTGAAGACTATTTCAGGTCTACTAAACACTCACAACAGTAGAATAATTGCTCTCTGATTGGTGATTATAGCTGGTGATTAAGCTGCCAACCGGCCAGGAACAAGGAGCGCAGCCCATGCCCAGGAGTTTGCAGTGGCCTGAGGGAGCTGCTACAGAGAACAAAGCAAAATTTAGGGATCAGCAGCCCAGCAGATGCTGCTTTTCACAGCCTGTTCCCTTAACCTGGACCTGAGCAGCAAAGGCATCCTTGGCCCTGGGAGCCAACCAAGAGCAAAACCCAAAGAGCAAAGGGTCCCTCCGGGCTTGGTAGGAGCAGAAGCCCTTGCACTTCCTCCTGGTCTGGCCAGGAATCAGGCTGGAGGGAGTCTGGCTCCATGGGGCCATAGTGCCTCAGATCAGGGCAGGCCATAAGGGCTCTTCCTGTAGATGTCTCTGGTTCCTGATTGGACAGAGGAAGGCAGTTCTTAGCATGAAAATCCTGTGGCTTGCTATGCCAAGGGAAACTTGGGGTTCTCACCTTATTTCTAAGGTGCTGGTGAGTGAGATGGGTCTTCGTGGTCTGGGAAAGGCACTGTATTGGAGAAGTTGGGCTGATCTGAGCAGCTATAGCTTCTGTGTCAACAGTTGAAGAAGTTGTGGTGCTCCACTGTTGTGTTCAGTAGTGCCCTCTATCTATCGTAAATCAGGGTTGGGAAATAGGTCTCTCCATTATGAAGCTATGGACTGAGCACGCTGATCCTGGCCATGGGTCCCCTCAGGCCTCTTCCAGCCTCCCACCAGCTTGGCTGACTAGGAGCTGTTTATTTCTGCTTGTTCTCCATCCTCCTTACATTAAACAGTACTCCTTTTCTGTGGCCCATTGGCACATCTGTGATCTTCACAGAAAAATAAATAAAGCAGAGTTAGCCATAATTCATTAACTTTGAAGCAGCTCCTCTAACTCTGTGCAGAGGCTATTTCCATGATGACCACAGAGGAAATGAGCAAAGGGTGATGTCAGGGCACTCTCATTTGTTTCTCTGGGTAAAGCATTCTCAGGAGTCAGGATGCACCTGATCCCTGCTCGGTGCTGGAAGCAGCAGATGAAGCCACGAGGGAAGCAGGACCTGCTTGCCACCTGGCCATGGCATGGCCACCTTCAGTCCCCCTTGATGATGCAGCGGGGCTTGCCTGTTTCTTCAGCGACTGGTGGATACTCTCTGGAGAGCCCCATGGTGTAGTGGGAAAGAGCCCAGCAGAAACAAGGCCTGGGAAAACTGCTTCGGGGGAGGCTGGTCATCTTATTCAGAGAGGGCGATGCTGGAAGAGCCCCACAGCTGAGCACATTAGATCCCAGTGGCACTTCTAGGTTTTGCACTGCCATGTATTTTATGTAATTCTAGGCACTGTCAAATTTTGTGTAATCTCAGATGCTGCCACATTTACAGCCTGGACC
>JANHZU010006055.1:43626-55885 GCA_032468055.1 Acrochordus granulatus | reverse complement strand
GAGGAGAAGGGGACGGCAGAGGATGAGGTGGATAGATAGCATAGTCAGTGTGATGGGTGTGGGCTTGGGAAGACTCCAGGAGGGCAGTGCAAGACAGGGGCCTGGTGTAATGCAGTCCATGGGGTCGCGAAGAGTCGGACACGACTGCGCAACTGAACAACCTCTCCTTAGGCAACACAGATGATTTCAAGTACTGTATGTTAATTTGGTTCCTTCAAATATTTTTGCAAATCCTGATTTTCTACCTCTAAGGATCTTTCAGCAATATCTATGTTCTTGTGTAAAAATACCTCCAGTCCCAAAGTCTGATTTGTTTGGTGTCCTTTACTGTGGGGTGAGAATGGATGTCTGTGTCTATATGGAAATCCAGCCTGCTTAATTTTGAGAATATCAGTAATTATGCATTGGCATACTTAATAAACCCTCTGACATTGAGAAATCACTGAGTTCTTGTGCACTGACCTGTTGTATGTGCATGGAGGGGAGGGGGACCTATATGTACACAAACAAATGCCTGCAGTGTCTTTGACAATGACATGAAATTGGTTTTGTACCACAAAGGCAAACTACTGTATCAGATAAACTTTAGACTCATTGGCTATACAATTGCTGGAACTTGGTCATCTTAGAAAACAGTAGGAATCATGACACTCCCTAAGAGTCAGTTACAGAAATTCAAATGATTATCATTTAAAGCGCAGTGGCTTAATGATGCCAGTTGTGTTGACCAGAAATGGCTGGCACTCTGGTGGTTTGAGCCGCAGCTCCACATGACAGGGTGAGCTCCCATAACTTGCCTCCAGTTCCTGCCCACCCAGCAGTTTGAAAGGACATAAAAATGCAATTAGACTGATGGGTACCTCTTTGGACGGAAAGCCGGCTGGCAACAACAGAGCAGTGAGTCAGTGCTGGACTCGCCCACCCCGGGGGTGGAGCAGGAGCCTCAGAGGATGCCCAAGATGTGATCATTGTCAGCCAGCTGAGGGGGGAGGCATAAATAAAAGTAATGTACTATCGCTAATCTGTGTAAGCCACCAAGTGTCTTTGGAAATTGGCAGCATAGAAATATGATTAATAGTCATTTCTCTGCCTCCCTTCCCAGAAGGGAGGCAAACCTAGAACTAATTAAGCAATCTGATAATGTAAATCCTATTAGGAATATTTCTAATCCAATTTAATTCTCTCCTCAAATCTCAGTTAATTTTAATTTTATTGTTGTTGTTCAGTCACTAAGTTGTGTCTGACTCTTTACAGCCCATAGACCACAGCAATCAAGGCCTTCCTGTCCTCTGCTCCCCAGAGCCTGCTCAAACCCAGGCCTGCCTTGCCAATTATGCTATCCAACCATCTCATCCTATTCCGTCTCCTTCTTTTGCTTTCAGTCTTTCCCAGCATAACAGTCTTTTCCAACGAGTCCTTCACATTATATGGCCAAAATATTTGAGCTTCAGCCTCAGTATCTGTCCTTCCAATAGTCAGTCAGGATTGATTTCCTGTAGGATTGTCTGGTTTGATATCCTTGCAGTCCAAAGGACTCTCAAGAGTTTTCTCCAGCACCACAATTTGAAGTCATCAGTTCTTCAGTGCTCAGCCTTCCTTATGGTCCAGGTCTCATAGCCATACATTTCTACTATAGCTTTGACTATACAGACTTTTGTCGGCAAGTGATGTCTCTGCTTTTTAATATGCTGTCTAGGTTTACCATACCTTTCCTCCCAAGTAAGAAGTTCCTTTGTGACTTAATTTCATGGCTGCAGTCACTGTCTGCAGTGATCTTGGAGCCCAAGAAAATAAAATATCTTACCACTTCCATTTCTTTGCCTTCTGTTTGCTAGAAAATGATAGGACCAGATGCCATGATCTTAGTTTTGTTAACACTGAATTTCACGCCTGTTTTTGCACTCTGCTGTTTCATCATCATCAAGAAGCTCTTTAGTTTCTCTTCACTTTCTGCTGTTAGAGTGGTATCGTCTGCATATCTGAGGTTGTTGCTATTTCTCCCAGCAATCTTAATTCTGCTTGTGATTCATCCAGCCCAGCATTTTGCATGATGTATTCTGCATATAAGTTAAATGAGGGTGACAATCTACAGCCTTGTCAAATTCCTTTCCCAATTTTGAACCAATTTGTTGTTTCATGTCCAGTTTTAACTGTTGCTTCTTGACCAGCGTACAGATTTTCTCAGGAGATGGGTAAGGTGGTCTGGTACTCCCATCTCTTTAAGAATTTGCTACAGTTTGTTGTGATCAAACAAAGGCTTTAGCGTAGTCAATGAAGCAGAAGTAGATGTTTTTCTGGAACTCCCTTGCTTTCTCCATGATCCAGCAAATATTAGCAATTTGATCTCTAGTTCCTCTACCTCTTTGAAACCCAGCTTGTACATCTGACAGTTCTCGGTTCATGTATTGCTGAAGACTAGCTTGTAATATTTTGCTAGTGTGTGAAATGAGTGCAATTGTACTGTAGTTTGAACATTCTTTGGCATTGCTCTTCTTTGGGATTGGAATGTAAACTAACTTATTGCAATCCTGTGGCACTGTTGAGTTTTCCAAATATGCTGGCATATTGAGTGCAGCACTTTAACAGCATCATCTTTTAGGATCTTAAATAGTTCAGCTGGAATACTGTCATCTCTGCTAGCTTTGTTATTAGTAATGTTTCCTACGGCTCACTTGACTTCACACTAAAGGATATCTGGGTCAAGGTCAGCAACCACATCAATGTGGTTATCAGAGACATTTAGATCTTTCTTGTATAGGTCTTCTGTGTATTCCTGCCATCTCTTTTTATCTCTTCTGCTTCTGTTAGGTCCCTACCATTTTTGTCCTTTATCATGCCCATCTTTGCATGAAACTTTCCCTTATTATCTCCAATTTTCTTGAAGAGACCTCTAATCTTTCCCAGCCTATTGTTTTCCTCTATTTCTTTGATTATTCATTTAAGAAGGCTTTCTTATTTCTCCTTGCTATTCTCTGGAAATCTGCATTCATTTGGGTATATCTTCCCCTTCTCTCTTGCCTTTCACTTTCCTTCTTTCCTCAGCTATTTGTAAAGTCTCATTAGACAGCCACTTTGTTTTCTTGCATTTGTTTTTCTTTGGGATGGTTTTAATAGCTCATCTACATTGTTTCACACCTCATCCATGGTTCTTCAGGCACTGTGTCTACCAGATCTAATCCTTTAAATCTATTCCTCACCTCCACTGTATATTCATAAAGGATATAATTGAGGTGTTACCTCAATGGCCTAGTGGTTTTCTCTACTTTCTTCAGTTTAAGCCTAAATTTTGTAATAAGAAGCTCATGATCTGACCACAGTCAGCTCCAGGTCTTACTGACTGTATAGAGCTTCTCTCTTTGGCTGCAAAGAATATAATCAATCTGATTTTGGTGTTGACCATCTGATGATGTCCATGTGTAGCCTCATGGGTTGCTAGAAAAGTGTATTTGTTTTGATCAGCTTGTTCTCTTGACAAAATCCTGTTGGCCTTTGCTCTGCTTCATTTTGTTCTCCCTGATTGCTGAAGCTCAAATACTTTGGCCACATAATGTGAAGAGAGATCTCATTAGAAAAGACCGTGATGCTAGGAAAGATTGAAGACAAAAGGAGAAAGGGACAACAGAGGATGAGATGGCTAGATACATAAGTGAGATGGGCATGAGTTTGGCCAGACTCCAGGAGGCAGTGCATGACAGGGAGGCCTGGTGTACTGTGATCCATGGGGTTGTGAAGAGTCAGACACAACTATGTGACTGAACAATAAAATGTTGAGTTCAAAATGTATCTGAAATTGATCTGAAATTCACAAATCCATATAGTTAGAAGGGCTATTTATTAAAGCAAATGTAACTCTTCCTTAGTTCAAGAATGCTAATTAAAATATCCACAATCTATAAAACAAGAAGCACGTTCATTCTCAAGATCTTTAGTTCCACTATTAAATTGCTTTTCATATTTTTTCTAATTTTTAGGTGAATTCTGCCCCTTCAACTTAAACCCTAAAGAAAATATTATTAGAATTTTCTTGTAACAATCTTTTAAGAGTTTGAAAAGTGGTATCATCTCCATAGACAGATACACAAATCTTATCTTCTTAAAGGTAAATATGTTTTGTTCCCCAACCTTTTTCATAGGGCTTAATTTCTAAATCTCTTATTATCCTTTTCTGTTTCAGTCACTCTGAATTCTTCTCATAGAGTGTGTCTCTAACTTACCATACTTGAGAAAAGTATTTAAGGTCTCAAAAGCAATATAAATTCCAATGATTTAAAAACTGTAATTCTGTTGATACAGCCTAAAATTGTGTTTACTTTTTGAGCAGCCACACTACATTGCTGATTCATACACATTTTGCAGTCAGCATTGTTTGGGGATCTTTTTCAAAAGAACTGCTGTATTTGTAAGTCAGGCATTCCTCTTTCCAATTCTGTGCATATGATTTTCATCTCATAAATGAAGTACTCTGCATTCTATTAAATTCATTCTGCTACTTTCAGTCTATTTTTCTATTTTCTGAAGATCATTCTGAATTGTCTTTTTCTCTTATCATTTTTTGTCATCTTAAAATTGGGTAAGCATTCCATATGCCCATTTGTTCTGGGCAGCATTTTTAAAAATAATTTAATTTGGATATCCAATTGTCTAATGGGTCACTTCCAAATCTATGATTGTATGCTTCAAATCAATAATAAAAATATTAAAGAGTAAAAGTCTAGAGCCGAAATTTCTGGTACCCTATTCAATATCTCTTTCTGGTTTGTTGAGGAGCCACTGATGAACATTCTTTGAGTATGATTTTTGCACCAATTATGTATTCACTGAATTATATTATTTTGTTCACACTTAACTAGCTTGCTTACATGAATGACATGAGTAGTTTGAAAAAGCTTTTAAGAAATCAATATATACTACCATATGTTTATTGAATTCTATAACCTATTGAAGAAATTACCTATGAGGGAAACCAGGACTGAACCATGTGTGAAGAGGGGGATTGCCTTGAGTTATTATGCATGATCAAGTGAAGGAGGAGCAACCCCTGGGAGAACTGTTAGATATATGCCAAGGTCAGGAGCTTTGATACTCAGAAGGAGACATTAAAGTTGGGATGAAAGGAAATGAGTTAAATGAAATTAATTCCAATCTACTGTTTTAATGGCTGCATAATGTTTACAAGAATTTCTCCTTCAGCTCCTTTGAATTTTCAATTCAAAGCTCCTGACCTTGGTATATATCTAACCATCCTCCTGGGGGTTGTCCCTCGTTCACTTGGTCCTGCGTAATGATTTAAGGTTGATCCCCCTCTTCACACATGGTCCAGCCCTGGTTTTCCCCAGATTACCCAATCAAAAATAAGGTTAGTCTGATCAGAGCAAGATCAATAACTTTTCTATCACTGACTGTTCTCTTTTATTAGATCAACAGATACATTTATCAATGTCTGGAAACTCCTTTTTAACTGAAAAAAATGATTTATGGATTTGAAGATTAGAAAGAATAGCTTATGGAAAGATGGAAATTATGATGCAACCTTAGAGAGGGTAAAATGTAAATTAATTTATAACTACTGTCAAAAAGTTTGGAAATCACTTTTTCGTCTTTTCTATTTCTTTTTCTATTTTCTTTCTTATTTATTCACTATTTGTCCTTATTTTGCTTCCTTTCTAATAATTGTACTGTTTTTACCTTGTTAAAAATTTCTTCAGTTAAAAAGCTATTAAACAGGTAAGCCTGCTAGACTTGTCCCTGAATAATCCATGGTGATATATGACAATGGTTGCATTATTGTCAATGTACTTATACATCAATGTTTTAACTGAACGTTCCATATTTCCTAACTTATATTTCTATGAACAGTGTCTCTTAGAAAAATAAAAAGTATAATATATAGTAGCTGATCATCAGGGAAATGCTCCATCAGATGCTTTTGCATGTTTTCTTGAATCCGTACTAAGGCTGGACCATAGAATCATTGAGAAGACTTGGCCAAAAATACTCAACTGCTGGATTTCTTTTTTATCTGTACAGCTTTGACTTCAATGATAAGCTTAGCTCCCTGGATAAATTGGCTTTAGATATCAATCGGTTACAATGACATGTACCAAATTGTTGTAAGAAGGATAAAATCAAAAGATTACTACCATTCAATGAGACCTGAAACTACAGTATTTCTACAGATAAATCCAACACTTTCTCAATTTTGAAAGACAAACTAGCACTTATGTGTAATTTTTCACCTGTGGATGAATTGCATCAAAGCTAGAGCTCTGTGTAATTGTTGGAATGGAGTGGAAATAAAGTTGCAGAACTTTTCTTTCTTGCAGAAATACATGAAAATACATTCTGAACAGTCCCAAAATACCTTTTGATTTGAGATCCTTCCCATGAAATGGGTCCCATGACATAGGTTGAAAAAGTCTGTGCAAGGTGAAAATAATGCCCGAGGCTTTTCATTTTGAATCATAGCTTTCACATTCTGCAATTTCCTGTTCATCTGAAGTGTTAAGAAATGTTTGGCTCCTGCAGTTTTTCATCTTTGCCTTATTTTTGTCCAGCACTTTCTTCACCCATTCTGGAATATCATCTTATTTCTTTTTATTGCAAACTACCATTTTTAAGAAATTTCCTGAACATATTATTTCTCAGCTTTCTCACGTACATATTGCAAGAAAAGTATCAACTGTTCAGTATAAGAAATATCTGAGTCCCATCCACAAAGAGCTCACAGTACTG
Organism: Acrochordus granulatus; assembly: GCA_032468055.1. Classification (NCBI taxonomy): domain Eukaryota; kingdom Metazoa; phylum Chordata; class Lepidosauria; order Squamata; family Acrochordidae; genus Acrochordus; species Acrochordus granulatus. The sequence continues at coordinate 49,153 of JANHZU010006055.1, read as the reverse complement.
AGCATTTCTTATCTTTTCAAGAAAAGTAAGAACCCCTTTATTATGACATATCTCTAAAAATTCATTCTGGTTGTGCTAAAATATATGTATTTTACTGTCTATAGAAAAAAATACAGTCGGGAATAAAATTATAATTTATGATAAGCTTGGTAAATATTTAATGATTGCAACTAAGACATTAACAAAAAAAATACATTCTTCCATGTTTAAATGCATCATAGCTTTTTCCAATACACATGCTTAAAGAATTTTAGCAGTCCTCTCTTTAGCACAAAGAAGAAGTAAAAAAAAAAAACAGCGTACCAATCATGTAACATCATAATAGATGACCGGAAATGAATTATGAAGCAATATCTATTTTTTATTCATTCATTTGATTTTGATGCTGCCTGACTCCAGCATGCCCTTTATGGAATAAGACAGGCTTGAAAAGGGAATTATTTGAAGCCCACCTAATGGTCAAATCTGAAAAAGCCCCTCCTGAGCAAGTCCTTTCTCAACTGTATGACTGTCTTGAGAAAGACTTCAACAGTAAACTTATTTATGAGCAGGGTTTTATGTGTGACAACCTAATCCAAATTGTTAAGAACTTCAGATATTTAAAAAAAAGGCTTTTATTATTTTGCTGATGATGACAGGGTGATAAAATTTAATGATATCAATTCAAAATCAAAGATAGGCAATGTTTATCTAGTAAGTAGATCTAGTAAGTAGATCTTTGTCTTCGACAAAAAAAATAAAGTTACCCAAGTTTTTAAATATGCAAAATGGGGAAGGAGGAGTCGCTACTGCAATCTGGAAAACTAATCACCCTGCTTAAAAGGAATGAGTTCATTATTCACGTGACGAAATTTCATACACACAAGTAAATATTCTACGCCGCAGCATCAAGAAACCGCTATCTCAGTAGCTTGACCTCAGCCTCTGGAATCCAAGAACATTAGTCGTAATGTAAAGGAGCATATTGCTAGAACTGGCAACCAACTGGGATTGAAGTGTAGTATAATAGCTCCATCTAAGGGCCAAGACATTTTTATTCTGTAAAAATGTCAATAGACAAATCAAATATCCCTGCCCTAGTACTGTAATTAGGCACTGGTCCTTACACTTCATTTCATACCTTACTGCTAGCCATGTCTCCCATTTTATGACCCCGTGTATGACCATAAATGTGCAAATTTCCACGCAGATGCACACCTCTACATACCACTTCAGGATAATGCTTCATCCAGTCGAAAAAGGGAAATGGAATTCATAAACTGTTCCTGCAGGACTGAGCTAACTAACCTAAAAGCCTGGAATATATACTGTCATTTAGCATTTCTTGGTATGAGATTCCACTTTTCGTATTTCTGAAGCTCTCTTGCTGCATCATAAGGCAGTGTGCAGTTTTTCCAGTTAAAATGTTAATTAATATTCTATAACCATCTTTCACCAACAATATAAAGAGGAAATTCTAATGCTTTGTGATATTAAACCAAAGAACTCAGACAATAATGGCTTTTGTCATTTTGGCTCAAAATATGCATAATTTCTGTTGTAAGACCTATCTAAAAGGGAAAAAAAGTAGACAAAAAATGGCTGAGCAGGTTTCTTTCTAGACTCTGTAATGGATGACAGTAGTAATTCAATCCAATAGCAATGGATTTTTTTGGACTGTTATGAATATTATAATTATGTTCTGTAATGTAATTTAGGTCAATTGTGTTTCACTTGAGAAACAGCGGTATTTTCTCACTTGGTTTTCATTTATGATCACAAAATGACAAAAGCCATTATTTTCTTCCTAAAATGGCATCATAGAGCTTCCCAGATTCCTTAATTTCAATCTCCTTGAAACCGCTTGCCGTGAGGAGCTTGCTGTATTCTGTTGGTGACCGTTCTTTTCCTTCAGTGTGAATAAGCATACTAAGGGAATAGAGATGGCTTTCCAATGGCCCACGTTTATCCTCATTCAGAAGAGTTTCAATTAATAAAACACCACCACCTAATTAGAATATTAAAAAAAGTTATGAGTCCAATATTATCTTCTACAATTACAGCTTCGGATAAATTTCTTCAATGGTTTATCTTAGCATGTAGGGCTTTTTAAGGATTGGGGAACACTGTACATGAAACAGTAACATAGAAATATTTTTGACACACTCAAATGTGTGTCAAAAATATTATGTGCAACTGTATGATGTGCAACCAGGCTGTTATGTACATACCAGTTTTGCAAGACTTTTGCACTTTTGTGAGAAGTTCCATACATTGCTCATCTGACCAGTCATGGAGGATCCTTGCTAAAATATACAGCTCAGCTTCTGGAAGTGGATCTTTAAAAAAATCTCCTGTTATAAAAATTGAAAGATAAAAATTCACCAGTGAACATGGATTTCTTATTAATCAAGCACTGAGGTATGGAGGGTTTTGTCCTATATGGCTTTAAACACATGGGCGAGGATGTAACTAACAGAAATATCTGCTTATCTGAAATAAGTTTCCTTTGTAGACAAACTTCAAGCTAGAGAAAAATTCTGTGGTTTCCAAGACCAAAGTTGATTGGCCTGATGTTCCTTTTTCATGCTATAGATCCCAGCAATTTTAATTTAAATTTGCCTTTAAATTTAAGGCAATTTTAAGGTGAAATTGTCTCTGTTTGGTTTTAGCAATGAATGCCTAAAGTTGTCTAAATGTTAGCATTCAGAAAGACTAATGGTAATTTTTAAGTAGTTGTATTCAAATCATTCAGTGAATTCAAATATATTTATTGAATAAATTGAAATTGAGACTAAGAAAGTAAAAGGTTCACTTTTTAAGGTACCTTCTAGAGGATCACAGAATCAAAAGATGTGATGGTTGTGGGAATGACCTTGGGAGGCGAGAGGAAAATCTGTTCCCAAGCAACAATCTTCCTCTTCTCCCCCAAGGTCATTCCTACATACCATCACGAAATGTCACATTCAATGCCTGAAGCTGAGGGGATGGTTCTTCCCTGGGGCTCCATTCCTCCAAGGAAAGTACCTTATATTGTCTCTCTGTAGACAAAGGAGATGCTTCATTCTCCCTGAAAAGATAGGAAAAAATGGACTAGAAAGCAAATAAGCTGCTTTCGGGTTTCTTTCCTGGCCCTGTGTAAGAGGCACACAGGAATAACGGGAAACCACCTTTCTACTTAAGCTTTGATCGCTGGCACATGGCCTTCAGGAGGAATTCAGAAGGTAATCCATCCATAACTCTTCTGATCTGATTCTATAAAGAAGAAAAGAAGAATTTAGTAAGAAATGCCTTTCTACTGTCCCCAAAAGAACTACACTAACCTTCATAAAAGTTGATCCGATGTTCTTCTGCAGGTACAAAATGCTTTTTAGTTATTTGAATTACTTTAGGGAGGTCAAAAATAGTGACTGTGCAATCTGGATAAAGTGAAATACATTCCTGGGCCAAAGCCCCAGCACCTCCTTTTAAAAGAAAAATAAAAAATACATTCAACCATACATAATGCACATTTGTCTTATGTAGTTCCTTTTCATGGGGCATGGTGGCCTAGCGGTTAAGATGCTGGATTTGTCGGCCAGAAAGTTGATGAGTGGGCTCCCATTGTTCACCCCAGTTCCTGACAACCTAGCAATTTGAAAGCATGCAAAACGCAAGCACATAAATAAGCACTGCCTAAATTGGTGGGAAGGTAACAGCATTTTGTTGGATGCTCTATTAGCAAAGGATTACAGTAGTAAGCTAAACATGATTAGAAGTTTTCTTTCAGCATGAAGAAATATGTATGTACAGTTTGGATGTGTGTGCTTTATATTATAGAGAGGGAATTTCAGTTTTTATTTTTTTTTAATTTTAGAACATATTAGAAATGAATTATGTAAACATGGTCAGTACCCTATCTGTGGACAGATAGTTCTCCATACCAAGACCCAAATTTGGTATTGCAGGAGAAAGTAGCATCAGAAAGAGTCAGCTTAGGTTGACTATCTCATTGCTTGCAGTTCAGAACTTAGAACCCATCTATGAAATTACTACTTTTATTTAACCCATCCTATGCCTAAAAAATCCCCTATTCCTCCAAATATTCTATTTTAATTCTATTTTACAGTCTGTACATTTAATAAGAAAGAAAAAAAATCTTATTTAGCACCAAGATCACAAATCACAGTGAACGGAGAGAGATCAAATACAGCTATCACATCTCTACTACACAGGCTCCAAATCGCATTCAATCCATACATAAATTTCACCATTTCTTCTTCTGATCTAGATGGTAGAGATCACAAAAGCATTCATGTTATAGAAGAGACACCCAACAATAAATGTCATAACATGCATGAATTATTACACTGTCCTGACTAAAATCTTGGATATGCTTCACTACTCAGTGAAGGATTGAATCATCATAGATTTTCAGTCAGTTGCATTTGTTGACTCTTCTACATGTCCTTTTTCAGGTTGAAGAAGGTGTATGCATTGATCCTTCCGAATCTTTAACACCAAGCTGTATTTTTCTTAAACACAGTATTTTTATTAAAAAGAGGATACAGTTATAGATATTTGCTTTCCAAGACTAGAAAAACACTATAAACTAATCAGATCATTATGTTGCATATCTGACATTTTTAGCAGATCTTAACAACATTTCTATAAAAAGAAACATCATTTGAGAAAACAAGAAATAAACAACACAATGAAATTAACAAGAGCATCAGACGGAATGACTGGGGTTTTCCTTTTAATATTATTGTTTGGAAGTTTTACCTGTACAGAGCTTCAAAAACAGCTTTCGGTGAAATGCCAAATGCTCTCTCATATTGGTTCTTGCCTTCCCTTTGGGAGGAAAATAACATTTTCAAATATCTGACAGCTTTTCAAGAGTCAGTTAAAATTATGTAGTTCAGGTGACCTTCAGAAAAAACTCACGCTGAACGCAGCACTAGGAATTCTTCTAGTGCTTGAAGACTATTCATTGTATGCAAGTGTGTGTGGGGGGTTTCGATTATTACACATAGCAATTTGTGTAATATTTGGATATTACAATTTGGATCACATCATTTGACAATCAGTGATGTATGTCAGTGTGGAAAAGTGTACTAGGGACCACATGCTTTCAGCGGGAGATCTCTGCTTCTTCTGGTCTCATGTCATAGCTATTATTCATATGCAACCCTCCTATGTTTTCCTGGACCCAAATAGGCTTTCTTTCCCTGCTCCTCCAGGCAGACGTGCAGACGTGCATTTATTCTGAAATCTCAAACTGGGTGAATAACCTAAATTTAGATGGTGCTGGGAAATATGATCCCCAAACTGAAGATAAGGATGCATATATACAGTGTATTTCGTAAATTGTGCTAATTTTTTGTTTAAGGCAGAAGAAAGCTCTTAGAAAAGATGTCTGTGAAGACTCTCACTCGTCCAGGGTAATTGCATCGCAATAAAAGTTTAAAAAACAGGCATCTGGACTGGATTTTTTCAAGTAGAAGACGTTTCACCTTTTATCCAAGAGGCTTTCTCAATTCTGAAATTGAACTGGTAAGAGAGCTGG
>JANHZU010006055.1:17909-29816 GCA_032468055.1 Acrochordus granulatus | reverse complement strand
GTTAGCAATACTGTCTTTTTTTAGAATTCCACATGATACAAATTAATGTATGCAAACAAAGTAAATATAGAATGGGTAAACCAGGGAAGGCAATGGCTGAGCAGTTAAGACATTGGGCCTGTCAGCCAGAAGGTTGGCAGTTCAAGTTTGAGACCCAAGTGCCACCATGTAATGGGGTAAGCTCCTATTACTTGTTCCAGCTCCTTCCAACCTAGAAGTTTGAAAGCATATAAAAATGCAAGTAGATAAATAGGCACTGCCTAATCCAGTGGAAAAGATAACAGCATTCCATGTGCTTGGCATATAGTCATGCCAGCCACATGAGCAGAAAAGCGTCTTAGAACAAACTCTGGTTTCCTTGGCTGTGAATCGAAATTGAACACTGTTCCCTAGAGTGGGCCTCGACTGGAATGGGAAACCTTTATCCTTATTCTCTAAAGCAAGGGGTATCCAATCTTGGCAACTTTAAGATGGTGGACTTCAACTCCTGATTTAATCAGCCAGTTATGTCGTATTACTCTCTCACAAAGCTATTTTTGCCCAACTTCCACACAGAATATGTAACTTGTGAATCACCCAAGGGCCACATGTACTATTTCTATTAACACTTTCAAGCACACAACCCTGGAGTAGGAGACATGAAACATTTTGCCTTTTTTGCAACTTTGGGCAAGTTTCAAATAACAAAATAGATGCCTTAAAGGTTACAAAAGTTTAAGGAACCTTCTACATGTCATAAAACTTCTAAAATCCTCAAAGAAAGTTGAACCAGTTTTTGCCATGGAAAGCTTTAGGACAAAATAAGCCTCTGCAATGTATAAGCTACACATTCAAAATTTTAAGCCCCAGCTCTATCCAGAAAGAGGCCAAAAAATGTTGTTCTAACTTTCCAAAGACATACGATTTGGAAGGCTCTATTGCAAGTCATGAGAAGCTGAATAAATAAGTTATAACTGCTAGTTGCAAGACAGTCTCCATTTCTGATTTATGCAATTACAGTAGTGCTTTTCTCTTTTCCTTGAAAAGCAGATGAGGGAAAGCACAAAAATCAAATATTGAGAGGAATGACACAAAGGATTTATGTTTATTAAAGATGGATATTTATCATGAGCATTTTTTAAAATATTTCCCTTAGTAAAATAATATACTTTGTTTCACTTACACATTTTCTAAATTTAGATCTAACTGGTAACAGCATATTTTAGTAATATGCAGACTGTCTTTTAAATGTGGAACTTATCACCCTTTACATCACCCTTTAGAATCCTCCTTTACTCTCTCTTGCAGTTTAACAGACTCTTATTTCTAAAAAGTTAATATACACACGATTGGTAAATAATTTTGTATATTTGCTAAAATATTACACAGCAGTCTATTTTTTTCTCAAAGAAAGACAATTTCTGAATAAAAATCAGCAGAATATGTGCCTGAAATTAAGAGCAATATTTTGAAAATATTCTACCAAGATTTCAGAATTACATCACCTTTATGTTGCAAGCCACTGCTTTGCCATCTTCACCTTTGTACATCAGCTTCATTCCTCGCAAAGCATTCATAGCTTTGATAAAACCTGCATATTCTTCATATTGAACATATGCTTCAAAATTCAAATGGCCTCCAAAACTGAATGTATGAAAGTTTCTTCCAGTCATTTCTTCCCTATATGGGTCCAACATTGGTATATCCACATTACGGATTTCTCCAAATTTGCTGAATACTTTAATAAGAGCTTCTTCACTTGGTTTTTCTGAGCCAGGGTCTTTTAATGCAAACCATTTGCAAGGTAAGCCCTCCAAATGGATAGTATCCGGCCTTTCCCCTGGCAAAGTTTCATTCATATCTTTTGCATCACGAAAAAAAGAATCCCAGTCATGTCGTGTAGGGAAATCAATTTTATATTCCGCAGCACGTACTTTTAAAATATCTGAAAAGCCACTAAGTTTGATAGTTTTGCCATCTAGACATGCAAGGAAGGATTTAACTAAACTCTTATTTTCTACTTCTCCTTCAAATCGGATGAAATCCATGGTGCTTTTAGAAATCCGTAATGTTGAGAACTGATGTGTATGCACCATTCCTTTTAGTCTTTCCATTACCTCCCAATTGGAAATGGATTTCCCTGGCTGCTTTAACTGTGGAAGTGCCACACTGATAGTCATTTTTGTAATGGGCTTAAGGTATAACCCATATAAAGCACAAAGCTCTACAGCCTCAGAAGTATCGTGAACTATTGTTGCAGCTGCCATGACTACAATAATAATAATAAAGCCTGCAAGAAAAGTATGTGGTTTATCTATATTGTAGGCATTGGTAAAAAGTACTCCCCTTTTCAGTATAAATGACCATTTTAATGGTTTCCTAAATACCACATTGATAGATGTAGATCAAATCTTCTTTTTATTATTTTCAGTTTGTCTTTGTCTAGTCCACAAAAATGGATATTCCAACTGCAAGCAACATAAAATATGTCTCCAGATGAATTCTAAAACTATTGCAGTACTTTTATAAGGAGAACAAAACAACAATTTTTCAAGGGTATGGCCTTCAGAGAGGTTGCAGGTTATAGGATGGATCACAACAGAGAGATGAGTTCCAGTCTTTTCAGAAGAACCAAAATCTAAAGAAAATTGAAGTAGATGAATTAGAACTTGCAGAATTTTATCAAACACAGAATCGTTCATGAAAACCTAACAGACTTTTAGATGTTAGACTGAGCTTAAAATCACTACTTATTTGAAATACTTATATCTCATCCACAATCTGGGCATCCCATTAAATATTACAATGCATAAAACAAAATATGATTAAACAAAGTAAATATTTTAAAAATAAATTAAATGTCACAACTTTTAAGGCATTTAAGGGACAAAAAGGCATAGTCAAGTTATATTATACAAGGGCGTTTATATAATGAATTACATTATGAATCACATGCATATTTATTAGAAATAAGTCCCAATTAATTCAACAAATTCTTGGAAATATATATGAATTTCCAAGAAAATTTATGGGTAAAAAAATGTGTTCTAAATTAAACTGAGCAAAATTTATGTTCATAGGTACATGAAGTTACATCCTTAGCAAAAGGAATTAAATGTACACATGCTTTTAAAAACACTAGCTTAAGCTAATTTAATTGAGCTTAAGAATGTGCTATTAAAGTTCAGCATCATAAAAGTGACAGAATGATTTTCATGCTCTCCACATCTTCTTCAGAAGCTCTTCCAATCTTCCAAAGCAGATTTCAAGAACTAAAGAGGAAGGAGAGACTATTCTATCTCACAACACATCTTTGTAAAACAGTGCTGAATTATTTCATAGATCAAATATTCTTAATCTAAATATTAAATTACTCTATTTTTCAGCTCTACTCAAGCCAAAAGAAAGACCAGGATGATCACTTATAGATGCTAGAGGTCAACACAAAGAAGCCATTGCTTTATATTTTTTTTTTAACTGAAACATGTTCAAATCCTGCCTTGATTTCTTTTCCCTTTTCAGCAAATGCTATCATTTAAGTTGGAGACCTTATAATGTTTTCTTAGTTAAATTCCATTGAGCCATCAGAGCATACTTCATTTATTAAGGAGGAAAAAAGGAAGATAAACAGAGTTCTTCTGGCTCAGGTTAAGGGTCTATGCAGCCAATGGATTATATCTTCCTGGAATAAACTATATCTATTGAATATCACACTTAGAAACGAAAGCTCTAATTTGCTTCCAAAATCTCATTTTTTTCATATTTAGTCTGTCCATCTCCAATGAAAAGTAATAAAAGCAGATTTAAAAAGAACTATAATCATCTTAAAAAGGGGCCTAATGTGCAGGTTGAATTTAAAAAGGGGTCTGGGACATAGAGATAGAAATAACTGCCCTAGCCATCTTGCCAAATGTGATGTTGAGTTGGGAGTTCAACCTCAGAATTCATGTCAGCATCAAAGTCAGATCGGAGACAGCCACACTAGACTCTACAGAAATACAATTATTACAAGAATAAGCCAGCCAGATGGCTTCAAGTCCCCACTGGCCATATTTCAGCCAACTCTGTCTATTCTATTCCTATTCTGTTGCAAGAACAGAGGATAGGAGAACAGATTTTAAAAAAACAAACATGAAAACTACTTAAGTCTGATGAAAGTCCACAGTAAACCTCTTTACAATTAAGTTGTTTTTTTAACAAGAATTTCGAACGAACCAGCACCTGATGCCAGGGAGGCTGGCATGGAAGAGGCAATTACTGCATCAACACATCCCCCCGTGAGAATTAGGCTTTTCGCAGCTAAAATGCAGCTGTATTTTCAAGGAACAGAGAGGGAGGCTCCGCCTGAGCTGCTGCGTATTGCGAACAGGGCGGCAAATCAATCCAATAAAATAAATAAATAAATAAATGAGATCGCCCATGCCGCTCCGTTTCCCTGAAGATGCAGCAGGGGCAGACGGACTCAGGAAAGCCAAACAGAGCCAGCTCGTCTCGCCTCGCGTCGCCTCTTCTCTCGCTCCAGGAGCCGAGCCGCCGATTCAGGGTCTCTTCAGCTCACTCCACCTGAGACTGCTACACCCACTAACTCTGCTGGTCAGGCAGTGCGGAGATGGAGGCTCTTCCAACACGGCTGAAGGGCGCGGGGCAAAAGACATACCGCCACGACCCGGGGGACACCGTTGTCCTGCCCTTGCCGGCCGCGGCTTCGTCTCAGGCCTCTTCCACCTCGAGGCTCCCTCACCGCGGGCTGGCGCGCCGACAACACCGGCCTTCCCACAGTACCCAGCGGCACCAAAACAAAAACACTTCCGCTCTCTCTGGAGATCAATGAAAGTCGGGGAAAGGAAGTAGTTCCTTAGAGCTCCGGAAGTAGATCCGCCGGAGAGTTAGCGAGCTGCGGAGCTGAGCTGTCACCGGATAGAGATCGTTACATAGAAATAGAAAATGGGAGAGGGGTGCAATATATGCATTTCCGGTTTCGATCGGACTTTTTTTTTAACCTCAGCTTTCCCTCCCTTCGCATCTCAGCAACGGTTCGTGCTCTCTGCGTCTCACTTTACATTTTAATACTAAGTTGAATTTAAGGTATGTGAAAGGACGACGTGTCTTTAAGTCAGCAGAGCTCCAACGGAAGGAGGAGAAAGAGACGAGGAGCAGCTCACGCAGATTATAAACGTTGGTGCAGATTCGGACCACGGTACACACGTGTTCCGCAAAACGTCGGGAAACCACTAGGTGGGAGGGCTGAGTTGTACGCGCGCCGAATCTCTCTGCTACCGTCCAGCGATCCTCTTTTTCCTCAGAGCAGAGCCGGCAGCCAACGGGAAGGGAGAAAACAGAGAAAACGGGCCCACGGGGCCGCTTACGTCCAGTAAAATCAAGAGGATTTGTATTTTTAAGCCGCATCTTTGCGATGGAGATGAATTTGGCCAGATCCATAATTATTATTACGTGTTCAATATGAACCGACACGTTCGTCATTTGAGAGTAATTCCTCATCATCGCTCGTATGAAAATCATGTGGAAACCGGAGGGCCTCCCTTCGGCTTTGGCCCTAATAAACCTGGACAAAAAGGCTTCGAAGAGAAGAAACATAGCAAATGTTTCTCCTCCTTCGAAGGAGAGAAACATAGCAAATGTCATAAATGTCGCAGACGGCGAGGCTTTATGGACAGGGCGCGCATTCTTTGAAGCAAAGGCGTCGAGGAAGCCTTGCTGCTTTGAATGCCTCTTCGTCGGCGTGTAAGATTTCCCTGAACGAATTAGCAACGACATGGTAATTTAAATGCAAGGAATATTGTCAGAGATTGATGGCCGTTGTGCAGGAACTTTACAGGGTCGTAAGGAAGACGTTGATAGCGCTGTGGGTATAACCGGAGGGGTGTAAATGTATTTTCCCCAAACACTGTTGCGTGATCTTAGTGGTCCTACAGAGCTTTAGGGAAGCGTAGCATGATGCAATTCTCTCTTTTGGTTAATTTTCTGACCAGACCTTGGTTAAAGCGACATTCAGTGCCTCTGGGACAAGGTTTCGTGACTTAAGTTTTCTTTTTTAGGTTTTCCATGCTCAGTTGCCTCGATAGTCATCAATCTAGCAAAAGCGCATCTGTGGGAGCTCGCTGCTCCTATCAAGAAAGTGTGTGTGCATTAAAAAAAACAAGTCAACTGAGTTCGTTTTGTCAGACAGACTAATTTTTGAGTCAGAATATTTTGCTTGCTTCTATTTATAAATATTCGTCAGGAGATTTGCCACATGTGCAATTCAAAAGCATATATTCCAGCATCTTTTTTGCACAGTGCCACTGTTACAAGTAATTGATTTCAAATACAGAATGGATGACCTACAAACACTAACACCTTCTTGCAGAAATTTAATTTCAAGTTGATCTAGATCTATGCAAACTTAATCCAGGCCAAACTCTTTAGGCTTGGCTTGCAGTCGCTATGTAAAGCTGGGTTTATCAGCAAACTGAAGGTACCTCATCTCAGATCGATATATAAATTCTGCCATAATTGCACGTAGATACTGTATATTTGTGAGACAGTCAAACCTTGTAGAACTGCATATTAAGAAGCAGTTCCATGCTCAGCAAATAGGGTCATTAACTTAGAAGTGGAACTACAGTACTACAAAAGGTTCCTTCTTCACACTTGTACTCACAACGATACCTTGCTTGATGGTAAAGTTTTCCACTGAGTAGTCTTATTGGGCAAAGGAGAGGAGCTCACTTGCCAGCTAGGTCTCAGTAAAAGTTCTCAATAAAAGCCAGAGCTACGTATTTCCACCTCAGGCCCAGCCTAAATCCTATAAAGCTATAAAGGATCCCGATAATCTGCTCACACCTAACTCGTGTGTGCCAGTATTACTGTCTATGGATATATCCAGGCAATATCCCTGAATGGGTTTCTGTAATAAAATGTACCTTTCACCTACTTTATTTTGTTTTTTATTTAACTAAAGTAGAACTGACTGTCCCTTCAGTGTCTGGTGTTTGAGGGGGAGAAGCCACCACCAGACAAGCAAAGTCCCTTAATTTGGAAGGCCCTACCTAATGCAGATTTCCACCATTGGATATTCTAGATTGTTAGTTATCTTAAAGGTCAATGACTATTTGCAACATTAAACAACTTGTACTTTTTAATATACTGTAGGTTGGAAAATGTAGGCTGTTTACAATGCCTTGCAGAACTGAACTTACATACATACCCTGTTTTTTTCTTAACTGAATGTATATATTACAGACCTTAATAATGTATAATGAGCAAAATAAACATAAACCATATTGTAGCATGCTAAATGCTCAGTTCTTTTTGTTTCTTTTGAGGAAGAGGAACTAAAGTTACCTGGTAGAAGCAGAAGCTGTATTAGCCCTTTAGAAGTCTGGTTTATTTTGCCAACAAATAAACTGTTCAAAAGATGAATATGTCCTCCCCTAAGGAAGGAAGAGTATCCTGTTACAGAAGAATGGAAGGAATGGCAGATCGTGTTCCCACTCCTTAAACAAAAGGGTTTCAGTTTGACTCCACAGTGATCCATATCTTCAACTGATTGTTACCTGTCCATCTTAATCAGATCCTGATTCTGAGAGGACTCTGCCAGTGGAATGGAGGAGACGGTCTGCAGAGTCTAGTAATTTTGCGATGGGACAAATGCTACAGCAAGAAAGTTACTAGTGGATCCAAAGCGATGAAGTGACCATAAATAATCTCTTGTATTACCAGGTGATCCCAGCATGAGTATGGACTATCATTTCTCGATGGTAGCAATGAACAAAGCCATTCTCTATCTCCCCCAATCCATTGGAAAGGGAAACTTCATCCTTCATTACAGATCCAGAGGAATCTTTCCGACATAAGGCAGCACAGCTGGTGCTGTTCAGTTTTTCTGTTGGACTGCGTTTCATTGTAGGCAAATGCCTTTACCCCAGTTGGTTACTGTGTGCTGGGGCAAGAATATTTTCCCATTTCAGTTGGGTCATTGTCTTGATCTGCTGAGCTGCTTGCTTTCTTCTGAATGGACCTAAAATAATGAGCCTCTTATTTATAATTGTCGTGTACAACTTTTGTAATTGTTATTGCATTAGTTGAGGGGTCTGTCTGTCCGCCTCTCTTTTTTAATTCACTAGTATATACTGGAAGTCTGGGCTTTTTTTTAATCAGTTAAAATTATAAAAGTTCTGCCAATTTCCCCCTCTAGCCCATGTGACTAGAATAATAATATTGTGATATTTTCTTCTATTTTGTATTGATCCAGCAATGAATGCATTAAACAGGTATAGGTCAAGTATGAGAGGGATTCAATTGAAGAACTTTAAAAAACTGTTGATGGAAATCACAGATCAAAAATTCACCCACAAAAAGGAAAATTATTCTGCTTGCTTTTCTTGCAATTAGGTGTAAAGAAACAGAGAAAGTACTAATCTGATATGATAAGAAACAGGAAGAATAGAATAAAGAGAAAAAATATCTTAAACTGGCTTTATTTCCACCTGTCTTTGTGCAGGAGACAATAGCTTAAAAGGAAATGGCAAAATGCATTATCTAGATAATATATTAAAGTGCAGAGATACCAGACTGCATTGTCAAGGTCATTATTTTCCTTGTCTAAACATGATTGTGGAAGGTGGGTCAAAGAAGGAACAAAAAAAGTCTACATTTGAATGCAAAATTACAGAAGATGTTTGAAAATATCTTGGACCAAAGAAGTACAAATACAAGGTGAAATAATTCTAGTGAGTAATGCTCACTGTAATCATTAATATGAAGGTAAGTCTTAATTATTTTGAATTCATACAGGTAATCATTGGCTTGATTACCAAATGAGCCCAGAATCATTCAGTCATTGAGCAATGTGGTTATTAAGCAAGATGTTACATGATTGCTTTGGTCAACAACATAATCATGGTTACCCAGTTGTGGTTGTTAAGCAATTGTATGAGTTATTAAGCAGATTATTATTTTCCACAGATGCCTTATGGGGAGGCCCTGGCAGGCCTGGTGCAGGCTAAAGGACCCACCAGCATGCCAGAATCTTCCATAGGTGGCCTCAGCTGACTACAAGGTTCAGTATGTGAAAACCTACTAGAATCCTGGGCATTCTCCTCATTCCATGATGATGAGGAGCCTCAGCTGGTTATAGGGCCTGGCAGTGCACATAAATTATTCCATTTATCTTTGCATTTTTTTTGCAGTTGCTGACAAGTGCACCTACAGTTTTCCTACAGAGGACATCTTGCTCCATTCTGCAAGTGGGCTCCATTCTCACATTGTTTCGAAGGGTCCTTTTCCAAACTGATTTGTGCAAACCTTCTGAACAACTACCTTTGCTAGCTTTCTTGTTTTTCTAACCTTGGATGTGTAGAAAGCTAGCAAAGGTAATTATTTGGAAGGCTTCTTTCTCACCATCCAAACAATCACAAGAGCTGATATCATTCTTGCAATTGTTTGAAAAGCTCCTTCTCTATACCATATGATCTGGAAAAGTCTCCTTCTGAACAATCACAGGAATGGCACCTGCTTGCAGAATGCCATGAGGTGGCTTCTGAAGGAAAGCCATGCCTCACATTGGTTGGGCATGCTGTCAGTAGCTGCAGAAAAGCACAAAGGTAAGTGGAACAATTTATATGTTCTTCTGGGCCCTATAACTGGCCAAGACCTATTGGGCATGGTAGGGTGGAAAGCAGGCCTGGGTCTCAATGACTTGGCAGCTTTGCACACAGTGATGGACCAGGTGGGCAGCTGAGGTGGGGTTAGACATAAATGGGTGAGAGTAGTTGAAGCAACCCTATAGTTGTGAATGGACTACCAAGGGTGAATGGACTACCAAGTGCCTGAATTTTCATTAGGATGCTACCACCACGGCCATAAAAATGTTATATGACCATTATATATCTTTTTTCAGCACCCAGACTAAGTTTGAACAGTCATTGAACAAAGGATTCTTAAGTGAAGACAACCTGTAATGTGAAGGCAAAAGTCACTGGAGAAGATCCCAGTACAGTATTTGGAAAAACTCCAGCAACTGAAAAAGATTGACCGAAGACAATACGAGTAGTATTATCATTGATGATACCTGCATGAATCTATAAGAATTCAGAGAAATTACTAATCAAAATATATATCAGTTGGATCACAAAGAAGTAGAAATACATCTTTGAATAAACAGCGAAAAAGTGCTGTGATGGAAACAAACTACATTTTAACAAAGGATGGGATGATTCGGGAACTTTCTGAGTCACCTGAGGCAAGACAGGCATCACTAACTCACTCTGTCTCTTCTCAAAATTTTCCACAGAGCTCTCTACTTTCCACATTGGAAAAAGTGAGGTTAAAAAAAATCAAATAGGATATTTTGGCACCCTGATCATATAATTCTTTAGTGTGGAGAAGCTGCTGTTTAGATCCTTTTTACGTATAGGTAGTTTCTTCATTTACAGCCGTTTGTTTCACGAGTGAAGTTACAACAGCCCTGAAAAAATGATTTACCACTGGTTCTCACACCGTTGCAGCATCCCCATGGTCACATGATCAAAATTCAGTACTTGACAACTGGTGTGCATTTATGATCGTCGTAGTGTCTTAGGGTCATATGATAACCATTTGATCTCAATGAACATTCCCAGCCAGCTCCTCACAAGCAAAGTCAGTGGGAGAAGCTGGATTTCTTAATGACTGAATGATTCTTTTAACAACTGCAGTGATTTGCTTACCGAGCGTGGCAAAAAAAGATAATAAAATTTGGAGGCGACTCATTTAACTACCTTGATTCTGGTCCAAATTGTGCTCATAAGCTGAGGACTACCTATATACAACTAATAAAGATTGTTATCATTTTCTTCTTAAATGCAAGAGTATCTTTTACTTATGTACTAGTTTTATAACTTGTTTTTCTTTTTTACTGTTCAACATAACACTCCCTCTTAAACTTTCCACACAGTAACAACCTTGTGAGATGGGTTGGTCTGAGAGAGCGCGATTGGCCTTAAGTAATCTCTGCTTATCATCTAACACCTTAACCACTGCAAAAATGGCTCCTTATTTGGACTTTTTATGTTTAATTTTTGCCCTATTGGAGAAGACTGATCTTATCAAAATTATCACACCTCGTTTCCTTTATATCTTTGAAACCTTTACCATCCTTCATAAATAGCAAAACGTAGGTATTTTTACTTGTCCCCTTTTATGCTGGAGATGACTAAATCCTTAGTCAAAGAATTTGTTGTTGCATTAGCATACTTGCAAACATTCTGGCTTTTATCTTTCTTTCCATCTTTTTTGTAAGCTAGATTCTTGACTCATACTCATCTTTTATTGCAGCGACTGGTATCTCTGACCAATTCGCCCTCTCACCCTGATCCCATAGTGTCCACATACTGTGCTGTTGTGAATTGCAGAGCATTCAAGATTCTTCCTGCTTCAGTAGCAGAGAAGTTAGCCTGCATCTTGCTTGGCTGTTCTTAAATTAGGGAATAACATTTATCGACCTGTTCCAACTCGACCTTTTTCCAGCTAGAGCTGGAAATGTCCTAATTATCATTTGTTACAGCTGTACTTCATGAATAGCTTCTCAATTTTCTATTCATCTAAATTCGCCATTTTCACTACAATTCCTACCCCTCTTTTTCTTAAAGTCATCGGGGTTTTTTACAGAACAGATGCAATTGTAGAATTCAGAATTCAGTGTTTGACTTTTTGTTCTGTGAAATTTCTACCTTTGGGATCCTAGCCAATATTAGCATTCTGAAAGTCCAAAGTACTTTTGAACTACATCCACTATGTCTTTAGTCTAGAAAAAGTAAACTCTCTTATTTGTTGGATTGCTTTTTTAAAAAAGCTCTTTTGTGCCACTAAAACTACAACAAGAAAACCCCCACACTCTAAGGGACTGATAAATGTTTTAGGAGAATATAGGGGAGACCGTGGACCAGC
>JANHZU010006055.1:0-10309 GCA_032468055.1 Acrochordus granulatus | reverse complement strand
AGAATTGAGAAAGCCTTTTGGATTAAAGGCAAAACGTCTTCGACTTGAGAAAAATCCAGTCCAGATGCCTGTTTTTTTAAACTTTGTTGCGATGAACATGGGATCTGAATGTTCTTATGGACCACAAGTTAAACATGAGCTAGCCATGTGATGCAGCAATTAAAAAAGGTAAATGCATTAACAGGAGCATAGATCATGGCAAGCAACTGATCCACTCTACCCTACCCAGGGCAAACCCAACTTGAAATATTATGTTTAATTCTGGACATTCCAGTTCAAACAAGGCAGTAACAAATTGGAATAAACTCAGAGGAGGGCTCTAGAGAGGGTGAGGGATATGGCAACCCGGCTCTGTGAGAAACCAATAAAGGTTTAGCCTGCAAAAGAGAAGCCTGAGGGGAGACAGGTTAGCAATTTTCAAATATCTGAAGAGGAGCCACATGAAAGAGGAACTAAAGAATACAGGACTAAAACCTATTGGATAAGCAGCAGTGAACCAAATTTAAGCAAGACATTCAGAGGAATCTTGCAAATTTGAACAAAGCTATGCCATGCAGCAGTGATTTGTCTTCCACTGGAAGTCTTCAAACTGATGGAGATGCCCTAGTGGGTCCTATAGTTAGCGAAAGGTAGTTCAGATTATCACTGTACTGAGAAAGAGAGAAAATAATGTCAGCTTTCTTGGCAACAGCTTCCTAAATACAATGGGATCATGGGGGGGAAAAACAACGTATGGATTGAAAAGTATTTTGACAAGCTTTTAAACATGATATCTCTTGATCTACTTATCTCTTAATTCTCAGCTTCATGACTGAAAAACAATAGAAGGAAGGAAACACCACACCCAGTAACTCAGCTTATTTTTTGAATTTGCTGTCTTGAGTTACTTATTTTGTAACCTCAATACTACCACCCCTTGTCCAAACATATATCTTTTTTACAATAAAGCTAATTAACTTTAAAATACACACTGTTGTTGTCGTTCAGTCGCGCAGTCGTTCTCGGTTCCCAAACTGCTGAAGCCTAGCTTGTGGTATTTTGAGCATAACCTTGCTAGCGTGTGAAATGAGCGCAACTGTACAGTAAAAATACACATAGTTTTATCAAATTCCTTTTGTATAAGTTTTGTTCTGATCTACCTCCATTTTACAGGCTGGGGTTCATTAAGGATTGAAGAGTTGCCATTTAAATAGAGGTTTAACTGAAATTGACTCTATGTGGATCAATAAATTATGTAAAGATGCAAACCATAAAAACTGGCACAAGACACGCAAATTCAGTTGAACCAAGTCGACTGCACAGTCAGTCTCGATCTGGGAGAAGAGCTGTTGCTTCCTGTTCCCCGAACACATTTTTAAAATTTGAATATTTCTGTGGTAGGTAGCTTTTTATCAAGATGGCTCACTTCATTCCTTGCAAGGTGTTGCAAAGAAATAGCTGGACTTTTTTCTGGACCACATCTTTCATACTATACCTCTATATCTATAGAGGTATAGTATCTAATCTGGTCTCAGACAGAGGCAGTTAATTATTTTAACTTCAATTTCAACTTATTTTATTTTCAGGTTTTGGAGAGCACTGTTCTAACTTCTGAATATGCAGGTTAGCTTGTCTTAGCCGCAAAAGGTGAGGCTGAGAAGACTAACCAATTATTACAACAGGACTTAAGGTGTTACTACACCTACGCCCAGGATAACAAGCCTTCATTAGTCCCACTCGCCGAATTCTCGTACAACAATGCACTTGACAGAGCAATGAATTAAGACCTTTCAAGTCCTGTATGGCACACACCTGAAGGTTTTATCAGAAGCCCCCAGGAAGGATGGCTCAGTCCTTGGAGAAGAGGATTTTTTGCAAGAGCAACTGGCTGCCCAAGCCCTATTGAAGCAGCAGCTAGAGCAGGCTTATAAGGCGGCTATGGATGCCCATCAACAGGATGGGCCACCGATAGCTGATAGAGACAGCCTGTTTTTAGTCTCTCCAAGTTTGTCCAAGAAACTAGATGCAAAATTTGTGGATCCTTCCAAGTCACGCAACAGATTAACCTTGTAGCATTTAGCTTGCAATTGCCTCCATCAGTGAAAGTGCACCCAGGTTTCCACCAGTCATTGTTGGTCAAAGATAAGCCCCCTAGCACTTCCAGCACCCACCACCATCTCCTGTTATTGTAGAAGAAGACAAGGAGTACAAAGTGAAAGAAATCCCAGGCAGAAGGGAAAGGCACACAGCATCCAATTCACAGGAAAGGAACCCAGAGTGCGCCTGGAAGAATGCCAGATATGTCCCGAATTAGAGCAACAGTTTCATCGGCATTTCTCCAAAAAGCCATAACCAAAACCACAGCTGAAGGTTTAACCAGCCTCTGTATACACATCCAGGGGGAGGCAGTGTGGCTGATGGGGTGCAGCTATCAGGTCTTTATGATCTGATGGGGAGGAGGGAGGAAAGTACTCATGCTTTAAACGTTTTTCAGCCTGCAACACTTGTCTCAATGGTTGATCTGGATGCAGGGGAGGGGGATTCTTTTAAGATGGCTTTATTGCTTCCACTGCCAAGTTCCCATGAGAACTCAGACTTTGAAGAAATCGTGGAAGCAGATGAGGGCGGCCACAAAGATTTATGATGAAGAGGGGGTGATGTAGGAGTAGAGGTGGCCGAGCCGGGAGAGAAGTGAAAAGATGGATTAGTCTAGAATTACTACCTAAATTCAAATGCATAAGGTACAACCCTACCTAATTGTCATTTAAGTTTATCTAACATCCATAGGTGCTGGACTATTAGCTGAATCGGTTCTTCTACAAAGGTTTTAGCAATAAATCAATTAATTTGAACCTGGATGTGTGGATCTGATTTTTCACGCCTGACATTTTCTAATCCAACATACAAATATTCTAAATTGTTATTCTGACAGATTAGAACTCTGGAGAGATACCTGGAGTGCCCAAAATGATGATCAAGAACACTAGTATGCAAGATAATACTTTATTTGGTAATGTCAGAAGTGTGAATTGGATGAATCTACTCTTCATGACGAGGGGACAATGTGGTCTAGGTGAAGAGTTGTGTACTTGTGCCCTCATCAGAACTGCTAATCTCAGAGTACTTCCTATTTCTCCCCAAGCACACACATCTGTTGTATGTGCTTGTTGACCTACCTCCGGGTAGGATGTAGTTAGCTGGTTGCTCGGCTTTGCCTACTTCTGTATTGTATTTCTATAACATAAAATCTCTTTTCTATTTTAACTGTAAAATCTACTACACTAAATTTTGCCCAGATTATATTCCCACCCATTCTCATACATACAGAGAATGTTTCATTGTTTAATGGGTATCTCCAGCTTTTTGTCCCTTTTCACTTTTATTTTTTTTTATTTCAAAATAGAATGGCACGGCATACAGTGGAATATCTCCCTCTACCACTTCATTCCAGGAATAACTTTGGATCCTGGATATTCTTAGAAAATAAAAGTGGAGGCTGTTGGAAACATTTCTTTGGCGATATAAGGAAAAAATGAAGTTGCAGCATTAGGAGCATCCAGAATTGGCAAGGCAAAATTCACCACTGTACCATACAATTGATTAATGTAGCCACCATTTTGTGAAAATACTCACACCATTCAAAATGTACCTGCTGGCTTGAAGAAGTTCAGGATCCCTGTAACTGACCTTAGAAGTTTTGCTTCTCATTCCCAAACACTATACTAATACAATACTTGACATCCTAAGAGTAAAGTTATAAAACAAGTAGTTCCCCAAGTGCATCTTTCTAGATCACAAGAGCAAATTTCAAATGATCTCCCAGACTTATTTCAGAAATACGTCACAGTTATCAGCAACTTCATAACATCCAGGTTCATTGGTAGAGCAACCACAGAATACTGTTTGGATTGAGAAGAAATCAAAATAGAAGATGGTATCAGATTTTATTTTCTCCAATTCAACAAGAATGTTCTCTCTCTTTTATTTATAGCTGTACATCTTGTGTTTCTAGTGAGTCTTCCAATGACTTTGCTTGGGTTACCTCCGTCTGGTTGTTTTTATTTTAACTGTGAAAGGATTTGAAGCATGCCCTTAAATCTCTAACAGAAGACATATCAAAATTAATGAAGAAAACCTCCAGAAAGAAGAAGTGAGCATTTTCTTTCCTTAAATTTTATGCTTCTTTATTCGGAGTGAAAAAGAATGTTGAGTAAGAATGAAAGTCACAGTTTGGGTTATTTTATTTAAAACTGTTAAAGTATAATTTGCAGAAATTATACTTTACCTTCCTGAAATCTATGCGGTGCCAGTTTGATTAATCAGGAAATCACCATTGACTTCCTGATGCATCTGTTTTCTGAGCCAGCTAAAAGCATAACATCTCTTACATTATGGTCACTAAAAAGTCAAGTCTTCGTCTAAGGCTTGGTGAAAATCAAAGTACATAATGTCAAAAGGTTGTCCTCCTTCTTCAGACACTTTGAAAATCTCCAGATCAGTTTTGGCAAGATTTAATACTTGGCAAACTTCAGAACTTTTTTTTTTTTTTGAGCAAAGGTTGTTTCTCTCTGCCCTTATTTGTTTTTCCCCTTTGGTCACTGTTTCTGCCAGTTTGTAAACATTAATCTAACAAGCTTTTATTTGCGTAGATCAGACTCGGCTTAACTGGAAAAAAAAGAGTCAAGTAGGCTGTTCTCAGTTCTCTGGCTCTAAGTTTGATTTGAGAGATAAATTACACATATTTTTGCTAAGAGGTTAGCAACTTCATATTTGAGGTTTTAAAGAACTCTTGGAAGATGTCAGGAGCGCATGGCCAAGGGAGAAAGATTCACCAAGAGAGCAATTCCATGCTGCAAGCAAAGTTACGTGGTTTCCTAGGCTGTTCTTGGTTGTTTCTTAAGCCAGCTTCAAATATTATGATCTGGTTTCAGTGGATTGTCAGTGGGGGTGGACTAGTCTAGCTTGTGGCTATCACGAGGCTGATTGGGTGTTTCCTTTCTTCTGGCCTTTCCCATGCAGGGAAGGTAAACCTCACTGGTGGTTCCGGCATGGATCGTGTGGGCTACCAGTGCTTGATTTGTGGGCTACCAGTGCTTGATTTTTTCCTTTTAGGAGCTGTTTTTCTTCATTACATCCTATGCCTTGTTCTTATTTTCCAGCTGTTTCTACACATACATGCCTTCATTACTTCCTTTGACACAGATCTCTGTGACTTCTGTTCACAGAAGGAAGCATAGACTACTTCACTTTTTTTCTTTTTCTTTCCTAGGGAACAGGTTGCTCTTTGTATTCCTGTATTCCTCTAGAGTTTTGTGCAAATGTATAGCAAGGAAGAATTGATCGTCGGGATTCATAGAAGCAATGCAACGTGTTGCAACTTAAAGCTTGAAGAAATAATGTTCCCCCTCCTCGTTTAGTGATCACAATCTGTTCTACTGACTTCCTTGTTAAGTGAAATGGCCACTAAACAAACATGCAACTGAGAGAGAAAGGCACTTGCTGCTGTCTCATTCAGATAGTTCTCTTGTACGGTGTCCTGTGCCTGACTCTGTTTTTCCCCTTTCACAGGACAACGGGATAGTTTAAACAATCTATTTTCTCCCCAGCACAGCCCTGACAGTCTATCAAGTAGACCAGACAGGAAACACAACGAACTAAATCTGCTTTATTATAAGGCTACTTTAACGGTATCTTGCCAGTTAGAAAGTACAGATCTCCCGCCATCTCTTTTGACTATCTGATAAATTAGGGCGGATGCCTCTTCCTGTTATTCAACTGTGGTCTCGATCCTTTCTATGTGATCATAGCAGCAACTCTTCTCCTTGTTTCTCAAGATCATTCCCACATATCATTTCAGCCCTTTCCTAAAAAAAATGCTAACCATAATTTAACAAGCTTAGCTCTGTGACTTTAATAAGTGGATTAGAATCCTCCGATAGGTTGACACGGCTGCCTGAAACTGACCAAACCTTAATCAGTTTCATACAGTTTCTGGCATTAGTCAGAAAATGATTATTTTTTTCTTACCACATGTTACCATCTATTACAGTACTGTGGATAAGAGGAAGAAAACATGGACAAGGGATGCAGTTGTATAAGGGCAGGAATGAAAGGGAGACAACATCATCTGTTTCTATTCTCAGGATTAAAGAGAGGCTCATACCGATGATGGGCAAGCAGAAATGCAGATCTTTGTTTTCTGTGTCATCAGATTCAATGCTAGGAACAAGAGTATAGGTTTTAAATAGGATTTAAAACTAATTAAATAGGATTAACTGCAACCATCCTTTAGGAACAAGTAGTTTAAGGTAGCACCTCCAAGAAGGGGTTAAAAGAGAAGCTGAAATGCCAATCTGTTCTTCATTGGTCATGTTTTGAACAACTCAATTTTTTATTTCCATGATTATGAGAATACTTTTAAAGATAAATGGTGTCAGGACCAGTGATTTGTTCTTGTATGGTCCTAGAATTTCCATTCTGAGTGTTTAGTTGTTCCTGAGAAAATGGTTACAAGCTAGGATAGCTGTCCTGTATCTTCCATAGAGATGAAAAAGAATTTTCATTCTACTTGAGTATTTCTTTAACATCTTTGTTCTAATTGTCCAACAATTTCCCTGGCCAGGTGTTTTGTTTTGCTTTACTTTGCTTTTACTATTTCTTTCAATCTAACCTACAGCAAAGATTGTTTGTTTATGGAGCTCACCAGAAACAAAAGTTGAATCTGAAGCTGAAGGAGAAGCAGGTTATAAGTCTAACAACTGAAAATATATACATTTAAAAGCATTTTAATGTATATATTTTTATATACATTATAAAATGTATATAAAATTATCTTATTGCTTAAATAATTATTTATTTGCTTTTGCCCAATGCTTCTAAAATATATTTTTTTAAAATAGTATTTTATCACCTTATACTTTTTCAGTCCAATTTTGTGGTTTTTAAAAATCTAAATATGTGCAACCGTGAAACTATTCCATTGCTGAAATAGTATTTTCATCCAGGGCTACTTGTTCTGTTTATTTATCTCTTAAGATAACTTTTCAATATAGTGATCTTGATTGACTACAACTTGCAAAACTCTCAGATTTTTTTTTTCAATTTTTTTTCCACAACATCAATTTCACACTAGAAAAATAAATCAGACAGAAGTTTCACTGTGAAGCCTCCCAAGTTTTTAAATGCACAAGTGATGAATTAGCAATC
Source organism: Acrochordus granulatus (assembly GCA_032468055.1). Taxonomy (NCBI): domain Eukaryota; kingdom Metazoa; phylum Chordata; class Lepidosauria; order Squamata; family Acrochordidae; genus Acrochordus; species Acrochordus granulatus. The sequence goes on along the minus strand of JANHZU010006055.1, from coordinate 3,124 downwards.
GAGGGGAATTCATATAGGTGGTTCTGCCTTCCACATCATGCACTTCCATTCTATCTTGGCACTGTACAGTTCAGACGTAGACAATGTGTGAACTTTCCTCCAGAAGTCCTGAACCTCAACTCCCATCAGCCCAATCAATCATGGTCAAGTTGGAAGGCTTATACAGATACTCTGTATCTGGAGGATCACAGATTGGCCCTTTCTAATAGAGCAGAAGGAATACCAAAAAGATGACAAAAAATTACAAGACAAGGCCAATGCTTCTCTACCAAAACTGGGAGAAATAGTAATAATGCATTTCTTTGTGCTTGAACTTTATGCAAGTTAAAACTAGCATAATGAAGCTGATATTTAGCTCAATCTGTTCTGTAGAGCTGGACAACGTGAGAAAGATGATCCCCCAAATTCCCCCTCTCCCAAAACTACTCTGTCCTATAATCTTGAGATGCAAAATACAAACTATAGCATTAAACCCTAAAAAATACATTTTACTTTATTCCCCTGTCCGAAAAAGGGACATACCTCTGAACTCACAAAAGACTTTCCTTGCCACTTTGTCATTATCAGCCCACCCACACCAACCTTTGCGCATCCCAACAATGTTAACGGTAATCTGTAGCCATTCAAAGATTTACTTATTTATTTAATTAGAATGCCATCCATCTCACTAGGTGGCTTACATTATTATGAAAACAACATAGACAATTACAGTTAGGAACGTTAAAACATCAAGCCTTAAAGTCAAGACATTAACATTAAAACAATAAATATTTATTTAAAAATAAATATTTTTAAATTAAATAAAAGATCAGTGCATAAACGGAGTATAGGTGAGATCTTATTCAAGCTACCAGCCACTTCCAGAATGGGACACCCCCCATCTGGTCCCCAAGCCCTGGACTTGGACAAAGGCGAGTTTTTAGGCTTTTATGGAAGGCCAGGAGGTTGGGGATGATGTGAAATGTGATGTACCAGCCTTGGCAGAAACGGTACTCCACCAGCCACAATTCTATGGCTAATGGGATCTGCAGCATGCCCTTTCTGCTGGCATGAATGGGTCGGGCCAATCTCATTGTGCTGAGATGGTTACTTGAATAGCCCATGATTGAATAATCCTGGCTTTTATGCATACATTTGTAAAGCAAACATATTTTTCAAAGACCTCTGAAATCTTCCATGGCAGTAAGGCTGACTTCTGCGGTATCTTGACTTTTTCATAGCTGTTGGATCATTTCTAGTAGGAGTCGCTCTCAAACGAGTCCTTAGAAACCTTTATATTAGGACTCTAATGTATTGATTATCAGAGGGATCCATGTGCTTGCTGCAAATTCAATTAATGACTCGGTTTGTGTCTTCTTGAATTATTTGCATCAAATCAATGAGGAAAGAGTTAAATGTGTGTGTAGATGGTATGACAGGAGAAAGATGGTCATTTCCTGAGTTACTTTGAAAGAAAATCAGCTCACTTCCTATTATATGCATTCTTGAATGTGCTGAATTACTCACACGCTGGAGTAGGTAATTATTATTTATTTTTCATTTTTGGCTTAAAAAGAATTGTTCTTTCTGACAACAATGACCGATCGTTCAAGTTTATTATTCAGTAAAAATAGTGCTAAACTTAATTACATTCGACCTACTGATAAAAGGCCATCGTTGATAAGTTAAACAATTGTAAAATATTTTTAAAACAGATGATACACTCATGTGCAACCAGAACAAGGTGAGGAAGAGCAATTTCTGTGTAGTCAGAACTGTTATTAAAATCCCATAAGTAGCTCATGTTCAAATATAATGTGTAAACTAATTGTTATAAATAATGTTGCATGTTAGTCAAAACACAAAGAAATGCATTAGGGTCATTTCTGCATCTGAGGCAGGCATCTAATAAACACAACAATATTTACGTTGCTGTTTTAGGGAAGACAAAAATGAGGAAAAGAATCCTAACCTGCATAAATCCTGTAAGAACTTTATTTGGGGGGAACCTTTCATTGCTCCATCTACTATGAAATCAGACGACAGCTTCTAAGTCGTTGTTTTTTACATGCATAAAACCAAACTTCCTTTGTTGTTTCTTATAGAAGGTAATCTATTGAAAATGGCTTTTACAGGCTTGCCCTGACCATTTTCTGAAATGTAAAATGTTGTATAATTGTTCTACCAAAATGTTTATGTATTTAAAAATGTGTTGCTTTTTCTTCCCCACTCCACTCCCCGGTACCTGCTGCCTCTTATTTGTACTGATTTGTGTTTAGCTACCCAATTGATTTGCCTTTAATGTGATTGTTATCATTGGCTGTATATCATGTTCAGCATGCTGGTTAGAATATGGGACTGTGAAACTCATGGAGTGATCTCGATCTATTCCTTTATCAACTTGATATGCTTCATAGTTAGAATTTAAGGAGAAAAAGAAGGGGGATGGAATTGTTTTATTGATAATCATAAGAAATAGATCCACGGCCACATACATTAAAGACATCATACTGTATCATATTTGGCCAAAGTACATACAGGATGATATTTACTGTATATATTTTCTTGAAATAACTGAGATGAAAGCAAGGATAGCCTGCATTTCATCATTTTTAGGATGCAGAGCTTGCCTACAATAGCAGTTTCTTCTTCTTTTTGAGAAACCACCATAGAATGCTGGCTACTATTTTGTGTTCCTTTATAGTGTTTGCTGGTATAGTCTTTGCAGTAATGGAGCAAACCATAAGATGCAATGAGTGTTATGGGAATGTTATGGTTTTATAATATATAGTGCTAAGTTTCCTTTACGTTTCAGAAATTCTGACTATGATAAGTTAGAAGTACAGCTGTAGAAAACACAGTTTCAGGTTCTACCTCTAGATAGATGTTGATAGAAAAGATCAGAAAGAAAAGATGGATAGGAGAAAGGGCTGGTCTGTATTTCTGGTCCGTACAGATTCTTTACAAAAAGAACAAGGACATGTTTTTTCTTCCTGCCAGGAATAATGTATATTAAAGAAGTCCCCATTTTTCAGGGTTTTTTAATTAATGAATTCCAATTTATAGGAATCTGATTTTCTGTATGTTCATGTTTGTTACTATAGTGCATATGGGGCAAACCATACTCCTAACAGAATCTACAGTT
>JANHZU010006054.1:24083-36095 GCA_032468055.1 Acrochordus granulatus | reverse complement strand
GTAGGAATATAGGAATATTAAATCTTATTTCAAAATTGATTAGTACATGTAGTAACTTTTCCCAAATGGAACAATCCTATGACATTGTACTAACATACATTTAAATGAAATATTAATCTCACTGAACTTTCAGTAATGTAAATAGTTTCCATTGTTTTTTACTGCTCATTCAACAAGGACACATGATTTTGTGCTACATAATAGTCAGAAATGTAATGTAACCCACTTGAATGTCCTTGATCATCTCATCAAATATGACAAATTTGACACAAACTGATATTAAATGCTGAAATGTTATCCTTATCTAGAATTATCAAAATGTATGACTATCATGTATCATGTTGGTAAATTACCAGGTTATTCTATTAATTGAAGTAAATCTAATAAGGTTCCCATAGAAGTATATGTTTCTTTAGAAATGAATAAAGACCAGGACTTTACATCATCACAATCACCATCATCAGCATAATCATCATTATCACATAATTTATTACTATCAGTGAGGCATTACCTTGAAGTGGTTGTGGGGCGTGCATAGATGAGAGCTATGCCATAGGTTCAACCATACTAGACAGATCTGATTAGAGGAGCCAGACAAAACCATAAACAATATAGTGAAATGTAGCTTACAGAAAGCTTTACCATAATAATTATTCTCTGGATCAACAAGGACTGTGCTAGGTGTTGGAGTTCCTAAACATCTGTTGAAAAGTGGGGTACAGGACTCAGGACTAATAGCTAAATGACCAGGGCCAGGAGTTGCAATTTTCTTATCTGTCACAAATATACAAAAACTGAAAACCAAGAAAAACTAATTTGATATTACAAATCCAGTCCAATGAGAAAAGATTATCTGAAAAGAATGCATCAATTCTAGAAAGAACAACATCCAAATAAATAACATGATTTATTTCAGGCTAGCAGATCAATGTTGATTTATAATCTGAAATAAAATATTCTACAGAAGTGGAATTGGAAGAACTGCAAAGGTCTACTCAGGGCAAAGACATCAAAATCTTCCCAGAAATAGCTCAGACAGTAGAGACAAACTAGGGGGAGTTGGCAGTAAAGGAAGCCATCATCACAATTAAAGTATTCTCATTCTCAAACCAGGCACCTGTGTTCTACCTTCAGAAGAACAAAGTCTTCTCATTGACAAACAAGAGGAACTGCGGTAAATAATAACTGAGTATCTAGAACAGTACAGATTCAGCAGAAAAAGGTTACCTGCATTGAAGCTTGGTACAAAGAAACAACTAGCCCAAGTATTAAAAAATGCCAATTCTGTAATATCAATGTAACCAATTTACAGCACAGCTTCATTTATAACTAAAAATCTTGGATGCAAAATCAACAAACAATAAAAAAGCTAAACTGTGCATCCATAGTCCACAAAAATATTGGAAATAAAGTCTGGAAAATAAGATCAGCATGTTAAGATCAAATGCAAGAACGTTAGAATAAATGAAAGAAAATAAGATGAAAAACAAGACCAAAGAATACCTTGATCAAGAAATATCACTTCGAAATAAGATCAAGGAAGCTCTGAAAATAATAAAGCAGCAAATAACAGTAATAGCAAGAAAATCAGCATATATGAAGTTTAAATTGCACACTCTAGGCAGAATCTCCAGTTTCAGCTGAATAAAAAAAATTCTGCCGATTCATCAATGGAAATACTGCAATGAACCAGCCAACACTAAACAAAAAAGAAACAGTACAGTTTTGGGCATATCTGTGGGACAATCCAAAGAAATAGAACAAGAATGCAGTTTTGATGAAGGAGTGGAGGGGAAAAAAGAACCTGAAATGAAATAACTTGTAATAACAGCAGAATGGTGGAAAAAGGAGAAAGGAAGATGAAGAACTGGTCAACAACAAATAAAGATGAACTGCATGGTTTTGGTTAAAACTTTTAACTGTTATGCATCCATTCATTGCCAGGCAGTTTAACAACATACTGCAAGGAAGTGAAATTGAAGATTATTTAATATCTGGTAAAACCTACCTGATAATGAAAGATCCAAAAAACAAACATCACAGGCAACTGCAGGCCCATCATCAGCTTACCAGTAGCTTTTGCATTGCTAACTGGTGTAGTAAAGTCCAATAACATCTATCTGAACATATTCTTTCATCTGAGCAGAAATAGCAGTGGGACAAATGGCAGTTAATTTACTTCATACCAAAAGTTTACTGAACACCAAAGACATCAAACTGGCCTATAAGGAAGAAGAAATGAAGAACAGGGACATGACAAGACTGAGTATTACATGGTAAGTACATTTAAAAACAATACTTGCACACCAAGCAGATAACAGGACTTGCAATGGCTAAGAGCAGGAAAGTTGAAGAAAGTGACAGAAGGGTTAATTCTGGCTGTACAAGACCAAGTCTTATACATTGTACATAAAAATAGTTCAAGTGATGTGACTCAGGTTAATCGGGTTAAGTCCTAAAAATAAAAAATAACTTTTTAGTAAAATGGAAGTTAGTATTTTACATTTTGTTGAAGGTCGTATAGAATTAGCTGATTGGGTAATCTGCTTCCTGTTGTTATGTAGTATCTGCTACTAATAATTATTCTGATAATTATTAGTATATAAACTTATGAATTGTTTCAGGAGTAGATTTAAAATATTGTAATAGCCATCAAATATCAGTCTATTATTAAGATGTATTGGTTTCCTGATTATTGTGAGTTGCACATAATTCACTACATTTGGAAATAAGTTCTGATGCTATTTTTGTTTTACACTTCTGTAATATAAAGTTTCTTCACCTAGGATTTTAGTGAGAGTTTCATCATATTTGTCATAATTTATTTTTCTCATGTTATACTGATATTATTGTAATATTTTTGTTTGATTTTTGTGAAACTCCAATACTTTTTGAGAGTTGGAGAGCATACAGGTTTAATAAATTAATATTTACTTTATTCATTTCTCTGTATTACTCAGATTAATTGCCACCTATATAACAAGGCATTATATGATGATGATGATACTGAAGTCCACCACAAATTTTATGATTCTCATATATGAAAAAAAAGCACTTACGGATCTTCTCCGAGGCAGATTCTGGTCATCGGCTACTGCTAGGCTGTCTGCTGTCTGGTGCCCCCTGCTGGATTGGGAGGATCCACTGCCACCACCACTCAAGGCAAAACGGCCTTTTCCCTTTTCCCTCAGCAATGCCTTTCTGGTCTTTCCTGGGCAGTTTGGAAATGTTTCTCATCATAATCTGCCTCCATGCTATGAGATGGGCAGGAGGGGGATGAACTGGATGGTGCGGGGAGGGTCTGTGTGTCTGTGTGTGTGAGAGAGAGAGAGAGAGTGAGTAAATGACAGGGAAGATAGAGGTCCAGTCTTCCTACACTTTGAGAAGTATCCCGGCTGGCATAAGGGAGACGAGAGGGAGGAGGGGGAGGGGAACTGCCTGGAAGGAGAATCTGGAGTCTTGAGTCTCAGGAGTTCTTTCTCTTGAATGCCTTTCACTTAATTTACGCTTTTTATGCAGTGAGAGAGAAGAACCATTGGCTCCATTGTGAGATTTCCTATGCAAACTCATCATGTGGTGCTCGTCTTGTGAATTGCCACTCAACTGAATTAAATTTTATTAAAAAAAATTTGCTTGCCTTGCAAAAATCTCATGCACCAAGGTGCTTGCAATCTGAAGTTCCACTGTAGTTGTCCATAAAAGCTGAATTTTTTACTAAACAAAGCTATCTTCAGCATTTTAAAGGAACTCTGTTTTTTCTCAATTTGGTTTCCACTTCTGGGAAAAGACATGGCTACTGGGGACAGCTGCTATTTGGTCATCTACATTCATCTTCATTTTTTCATTTTTTGAAAAAATCATTGATTTTTTGAAATCAAAATTGATTTCAAATCATCATTTTTTCCTTTGTTACTAAAGAGCTGCACACCCTTATCAGCCATATATTGAAATCCAATTTAGAAATACAGATATTTTCAGCCCAGAATAAATTATGAATAAGAAGCACTATTAAAACTTCGTCCATTGATATTTAGAGTAATTAATATTATATCCAGAAAGAGCTTGAGCCATCAGTTAGTTTTCTTAATTTGTGCTTTGGAAGTTTCAGTTTATTAAAGAATACCAATATAATGTTTGCATATGGACTTATTTTATTTTTCTTATATGCATCTGTTAATCAACGATTCTCAATTTCCTTAATTGTACAACACAAATCAGAAACTAAAAGACAGTAACTCTACTAAATATCCCTCTCAATAAAAAGCCCTTAAAATCTCATAAAATTGTATGTGTGTTCTCAAAGAACAATAAGGATTGAAATCCATTTAAATATTTCTGATGAAAATAACATTTTAAAATAATAAAAAACAGGTATTGGGAAAAAATTCATTAGAGGCCTCTGCATCCAAAGATATAATTATAAGGATCCACCATATTTAACTCTGCTAATAATTTATTAATAGTATCAGATCTTAATCTGTGATGAATAAATCTTGTTTGAATCCCTGATAAATGTCTTAATATCTATATTCATTAATAAAATAGATATTTATTACCCAATTATAGTATTAACAGTTTCAAAAGTAATGCTGGTAGAGTACTTTATGCAAACACACCTCCATGAAAATTTGGAAATGGGGTGCCATATGTGATATCAATCTACAGAACAACTACCTGGCTTCACTATTTTACACTTCCTTCCATATTTCTTCCATATGGCTCAAAAACTATTAATTTGTTGACTGACTAAATATGGAAGATTCAGCTAACTAAAAAGTCAAACTTGTTTTCTGTCAAATTCTTTTCTTTTTTATAAAATTTTGATAAAATATTTGTAATTTTAAATTTGTCTTCAATAATTACATGTGCCTTGAGATTAGCCTGAATCATTGCAATATAATATGCATTCTAACAATGACAGAATATTGTTAACCCATTTTTTAAATCAACAATAAGTTGTGAAGTGTAAAGTCAAATTATTCTGCTCTGTAATAAGTCAATGTATTAAAATACGGGCACAATGTTTGATCCTAGCAAAATTCAATCATTCCTGATTTCAGAATATTGCTCATAAAGTTGAAATGAGTAAATTATATGTATCAACAGTCTAAAACAATAACTTGGTATTTGTAACAATTGTAATACAATACTTATATCTTGTGTTTAGACAAAAAAGAAAAGGGGACTTTATTCAAAATAAATGCATTGAACTGGATGCCTTATCAGAGACTCCAGGAGATTTAAGCATCCCAAGAACAAATGAGAGGAAAAGGTCTATTAAGAAGGTTTTTAAAAACTCTAAATGGTAATTGAGTCAACAAATGTTATAGGCAACTGTCTTAATTTCAGGATTCCTGTCTGTGAAAGATAAGGGTGTGTTTCATTTCACTAACTAAATGCAAACATTTGTTTTAATATCATGCAAATTTGTGAAATGATTCAAATTCAAAAATAACTAGCAACATTTATTTTCATTATAATAAGGTAATCAACTATATTGACATGCATTTTATAATGTTCCCTTGCATTTAAGAAATTGAAGAAATGATGCAAACTTCTCATTGCATCAGAAGTTTGAGGTGATCTGCATTTCTCTACCATTCTAAATGTATCAACCCCACAGCAAGGTGTTGGGTTCAAGCATGCTCATTTTCTCTTTTCAATCATGTAGAACAGAGAGAAGTAGCAACTCAGTTGCCTTTATTTATTAATCACATTTCTATGCCAACAATTTCCAAAGACTCTTGGCAGCTTACATAGATTAGAAATTATACATTTCTTTTTATTTACCCACCCCGCTTGGCTGGCTGGCAATGTTCATATCTGGGGCATCCTCCAAGATTCCTGCTCCGCCCTCGGGACAGGCAAGTTCCATGCTGACTCGCTGCTCCGTCGTTTAGCCAGCTGACATTTTCCCTCCAAAGGAGGTACCCATTAATCTACTCGCATTTTCATGTGCTTTTGAACTGCTGGGTGGGCAGGAGCTGGAGGCGAGTGATGGGAGCTCACCCCGTCATGTGGAGCTGTGGATCGAATCACCAGATTCTGCCATTTCTGTTTGACATAACTGGCAGCCTTAAGCTGCTGCACCACCGTACCTCCTATATATTTGCAACTTGGCCAGCCTGTCTCAGCTATTACGTCTTGAATGGAAGTTGAATTGTTACCTCTAGGAAGCAATATCATATAGATGGGAAATTCTGTGCATTTTGGTTTTAGTTGCATTTTATTTTTTTAAAAAATCAGCCCATTTTAATGCATTTCTCATTCTAGATACACTTTTGTACTTTATTTTGTCTAAAAGATGTATTTTGGTTAACCAAAATTATGATTTGTCACACAGTCAGCCAGATGATCAGACTGGATCATTTGGCATTTTTATCCACCTGTTGAGTTCTTTCCAAGAATCTGGGCTAGCCAGATGTTGATGTTTGGTGGTGTTAAAGCTATTGTCGCAGGATGCAAGTGACATCTTTTCTTCCAATAGTTCTGCAGCTGCTGGCCCTGGTTGCTCAGACAAGTCCTTACTTCTGCATTTTTCACCAGATGTCCTATTATTTTTATATTTTTTACTAAAATCAGTACTTTTATGTAACCCTTTTCTCTAACTTAGCCACATTTTATTGTATAAAAGCATTACTATGTTTGGAAAAAAAGTGTGACTGCTTTCTGAATTGAGAGATATAAATAAAGCTGTGTTAAAATTTGGAAGATGAGCATTAGCTAAGTTTGCAATTCAGCATCTCAACCATTGCAATGTAAAAGGGCTTATCATTTTTTAAAAATAGTATTGTCATCAATACTCATTTTCCCAAGAACTTTTGGCCACATTGGTTGGCTTAAGAACAGTTGTGTTACAACTGGTAGAAGCCGTATCTCATGTTTCAGAAATCTAAGATGCTGTATCTCAGATTGTAAAGGATCTGCACTTCTGGCCTACATTCTGTTTCATTTCATTCAACCCTGGATTTGGCTCAAGGTGTCCTATTTCTGCTTTGAATTTGTGCTATTGAATCAGGCATTAGACTTTGTATCACAACAAGAATACCTGTAGAACTGATTTATCAGTGAAAAATGTACAGACCCTTAAACACACACCTCTAAGGAAAACAGATAGTGAGAATTTGAAGTATATTAACCAGGAAATGTTTGTATTTTCAGCATTTTTCAGAGCCAGTAGATTCAATGTATCAGTGTAGAAATGTAGCCACATTTTCTTACACTAATGAGATCCAGGAGGAATACTAAACTTCTGAATGGTTTTATTGAACAGTGCCACTGTAAAATTTGAAGAACAGCACATTTTGCATATCAGTTCAAAACAGCAACACTATGTAAGCTCATATCAAAAAGTGAACTGAATAGGTTTCTCTCTATCTGATGTTCTGAGATACTACATTGAAGCAATTGTAAGAAATTGTAAAAATAATATTTTTCCAAGAACTTTTTCTACAGAGATATATGTGATATATATGTTCGCTGAAAATATACAAATATTTATTAATAATTATCTGATAGCTTGAAAGCAATACCAGGCAGACAGGTAATATAATATCAACCAAGAACAAAAATGATGAATATTAGCTGTTCCACTGTCAGAAGTATAAGAATTACGTATAAACATAAAAAAGGAAAAGATTTTCCCTCCCAGTTTTGACCAACTCTAGGGGGCAGTGGTCACCTCTGATTCATAGCAGAGGGAACTAGTGTTGTTCAAAGATGCTTCTGTGGTCATATGGTCAGCATGACTATATGCCAAGATGCATGGAACTAGGGTGGTAGCTATTTATCTACTTGCATTTTTACATGCTTTTGAAGTGGTAGTTTGGCAGGAGCTGGAGCAAGTAATGGATCTCACTCCATGAGAGCAGACTTCCAGGTCTAGCATTATGAGCGGAATGCCTGGGAGCCAAGGGAGAAGATACCTGCTCGCAGCCATGGACAAAAACCTATTTAAAGCACAGTGGATCTGCCCAATCCATTTTCTAAAACATGTTTAAAAGGCATAAATTTAAAGTGTGGAGTGCAAAAGAAAAATGTATAATATAAAGAGACCTTCAGAACAGTAGAGCACCTAAAGCCATCTGAGTGAGTGTTCCTTTAATCTGGGAAAGATTAAAATAAAAAAGGAAGGAAATGATTACAAAGTGGGGAAAGTAGGAGGAAGGTGTGTTAAATATGTTCCCTACCTTTAATTGTTTATAATAATAAAGATAGGATACAAATTAAAAAAAATGCAAAAAGTTTACCAGGATTTTGAAATGAGAAAGTTAACAGACTAAATGAACAGTTGAATTTGGAATTTTGCTACAGTTAAAGTATTTTTAATTTAATAAATATACAGTATAATATATATTTCTGTAGTGAAGAAGAATGTTTGAATTTATTAAGGAAGCTGATTGGCTGACTGGGTTAAACAAAGAGATAAACAGAAAAAGAAGGGAAACAGGAAGTTCAATGATCATCTGACTACAGAAGTATACAGTGCTGAAAGGGACTAAAGTGCTCTGGGGGGAAAAAGCCTGTCCTGGTTTTGCTCCCTTTTAATGGATTATAAATCTGAAAAAAGAAAAAAGAGAGTGAAAGTGATAGAAGGGTAAGAGAATTGTTGGACCACTGTAGAAGAATATATTGTTTATGACAGGTACTTTTACGTAAGAGGATACCATTTTGTTGGCCAACAAGATTATCAGATTTGTATATGATGAAAATATATTGAAGGTCCCACAATGAAAGATAAAATAACAAGTACTTTTGTGGAATACTGAACCTTTTATGAACCTTTTGCTGAAAATTGAAAGAACTAAAATGATGATTTTTAGATTGGATCATTGTTGAATAAAGTTAGGACAACAGAATTATACTTAACGTATGAGAAGGCAGAAGAATAACAGTTTTGATTATCAATGATATAATGAAGGTAGTAATCACATCTTTAATTCTTTATACTTTTCTTTTTTCTCTCACTTCACACTTTTTTTCCTCTTAATCTTACTTTATATTATTTCATGCTTCACTTTATCTTTGTGTAAAATCTTTATTAAAATTATGTGTCAGTTAGCACATAACCAGAAAAGAGAAAATCAAAGTAATAAGAATAGACTTTTTAAAGAAATCCTTCCAAATAAGTACTATATAAAAACATGGATGTTATACAAAATTGATGAATTTATATCTATAATAATTTAAATTCATAAGTCATAATGATTACTTCTTCTCTTCTCCTTCCTCTGTTTTTCTTTGCTCTCATTGGGGATAGGACTTGAGAATGTAGATAGTATAGAATATAAATAGTAGATTCCTGCTATTTCCAGAAAAAATGAATTTATTTCCAGAAATTTGACATTTGAAAACATTTAAGTATTGTATCTTACATTCTTAATAATGAGTGTTAGATTGATACATATGAATTATGCTATTTCTACCCAAAATCAGAATACATCTTGATTTATTTTTAAATCAATCCATTTTTTTTAAAGCTCCACAAAAAATTGTTTTGTATGGAGCCTGTTTTGGGGGCTATTAGAAAATGGAGCTAAATCCTCTAATCAAGGCTAGCATTTCAATGGTAGCTTGAATATTCAACTGATCTGGGCTTACCTTCTAGTAGGAAATTGTATATTCTGTATGTATGGTAATGTATCTATTTTGTATGTATTATACTAGAACAACTGTTGTACTAGGATTTCTGTTAGTGGTAATCAATGAACTCATTCATCTTAGTTTCTATGGATCTCATCTAACATCTTCTGATATTAACAATTATTTTAATAATTTCATTATCTGGTCCTTTCCTTTTTATTAACATATTTTTAATTTGATAAAAATAATTATATTAAAATATAATTTGCTGTTATTTCATTGATATTCTGGATTAAAATGAAAGTTTTTATTTTATGCCAAAAACTAGAATGACATTGTACTCTATATTTTAAAGAACATGTACAACTAAGTTAACTAAATAAATGAAAAATAACTATCCTATTTTCAGGTGCATAAAACTGCCATTAATACTCCTTTCTCATATGCCACTTAAGTTTGAAACAAAATTCAAAAAGGATTCAAAATCATCTCCATTCTCAGCCTATATTCTGAATTTTAAATAGTTTATCCTTAAATCCTACTCTTTTTTTTGGTTACATGTGTTTAGGAAAGGGTTTATGGCCATCAAAAAGATGCTCAGCTCTAACCACTGATTATGCTGGGTGTTCTATTTTAGCAATATATGAAAACACCACATATCCAATATCCCTTAAATACAGTGATTATCCAGCTTTCAGCATAAACATTTCTAACATTACTCTGCAACTGTTAGCTGTAGTGCAAGAATAATCAGGTAATCCAGGTGCAGCCTTTTACCTCCCACAAAATGTTATTATACCTAAATTTATTGTTGATGGGAAAGGATGATTTGAAAGCTGCTCAAGGGAGTTTGTCTAAATGACCTAGAATTGTGAATGCATTCCAAGAAGCTGGTTTAAGTTTACACTTGTTGGCACCCACTAACACGCCTAACATATTGTTTGATAGATTACTAGAGTAATATTAAATCTACCTACAAAGCAATCAAATTTATCATGAAATGTCCAGATTATCTATATCACTCTTAGATTCATGTTACAGTAAATTTGCTTTTTAAACTATTCACATGTGTACAAAGTGTGACAATTTTTGCAATGCAGTCAGGTTATCAAAAAAATTAGTATAGGCTTTATAGTTTGCCTAGATTCTATAAAAATATACTAGGAAATCCTGCTTTGTGCATTACACTAGAATTCTACATAATATGTGTAAGATATTAAGAGTCATAAGTTAAGATAATTTATCTTCTGCCAGATTTTTTGTCTTCTGAATAGTCTGATTTTTATGTTCTGAAAGACTATTGTTCAGCTCTGCGTTTCTGATACTCCAGAATAACAAAATAATAAAGTTAAAATGTTAACCCTGTACAGCTAGCATGTAGAGTCAGTACTGAATCTCTGTCTCATAATGGATGCAGTCAGCTTTAAAAACATCAAGAAAGTATTCTCAAAATACTGACAAACTCATAGGATTGGTCAGTTCAGAATTTAAGTTCTTTTAATAAAGCTTGATAGAACATTTAGATATTAATCTAGCAAGTGGATAGTATGATATTGATACCTTTAAAATCAATATTAAATACATTCTTTTTTCACTTTTTCTGTTTGATAGAGTGGTGCGATTTCTTATGAGAAAAATAACAATTGCTGCAAGGAAATTAAGTCGATAAACTAACTTGAATTTATTTATTTGATTTGTATGGCTGCCCCTCTCATCCAAGTCTGAGTGGCTCACAACGGGTTTAAAATAACAATCCAGTAAAAACAAGTCAAAAACAATATACAAACATATAAAACCATCAGTAATCACTTTAGAATAAAAATAACCATGATCAGTGGTAGAATCCATCCTTACATCAGCTGAGTGCAGCCATTGTAAAAGTTTCTCTCCATTGCTAGACACTCAGGCACAGAAGCAGAGTTATGTCTGTGAGATTTCCCTAAAGGTAGGAGGATTGGGGTACGTTCCAGGGAGATATTCCACAGAGTGAGTGCCCTAGCAGAAAATACTTTTTTGTTGGGTGACACCGACAGCAGTTTTGTAAACAGCACTTATAATATGCTTCTCTTTCTAACCCTGATAGGATAGGGAGATTACTGTAAATGGGAAGAGGGGTCCCTTAAATAACCCTTAAATAACCCAAACCTATGTTTTATGAGAGTTTGTAAGTCATTATCAACATCCTGAATTGAACCTGGAAGCAGACTAGCAGCCAATGAAGCTTGGGGAACAGGGATATTTCTGCTTTCTCCTTTCCTTTTTAACATCCACATGAAACCGCTGGATGAGATCATCTGTCACCATGGGATGAGGTATCATCAGTATGCTGATGATACTCAGATTTACATCTCCGTCCCGGGTGACCCAAGTGATGCTGTCCTGGCCCTGACTCGGTGCCTGGAGGCTGTTCAGGGCTGGATGGGGAACAAC
>JANHZU010006053.1:35065-49032 GCA_032468055.1 Acrochordus granulatus | reverse complement strand
GTCCTAGGTTCCTGGTTCAAGTGCCGGCCACTGGCCTAGTCACTCTTCAGGAGCCTGAACCAAACTAATCCCAACAGGAAGCCACATTCATTTAATGATGGTTGCAAGTGTGAGGACCAGTCGTAAGTCACTTTTTTCAGTGCCATTGTAACTTCAAACGATCATTAAACAAATGGTTGTAAGCTGAGAACTACCTGTAGGTCTGTTTGATGGTGGCCTCCCAGCAGTGATCCCCCTGAATTTCGATGGTGCTGAAACATGGTTTCATTCCAGAAAATATTTTGAACTGGAGCTGTCTTTAGATTTTCAGGGTGATTGCTTTGCTGTTCCCAAGATCCAAGTTGTCTGCCCTGTTTTCTTAACTTCTCTCTTCACTTGGCCCTAAGTAACATCTCCCTGCGGCCTTGAAGTTGGGGATTTCGGACTTCCCCAACCTGATTCTCACTTCAGATGACTGTTAATCAATCCTTGTGGCCGTCAATGTTCAAAAAAGTGGTCTTGATTTCTCTCCAATTTAATTGGAACTGAAGGCTTGGAAATGAACTGGAAAAATAATGTGTCAGGTCAGTAATGGGGCATTCATTTCATCTGGTGAAAGCACAGCTGCTCCTCTTACAAGGAGGGTGGTGTTCGCACATTCAGTGATTGTTTCTGTTGATCTGCAAGGGACTCCATCCATCAGCTCTTCTAATCTGGTTTGGATAGAATTGCACATTCCAAAATTTCCACCCAGCAAAACGATTAGAGTTGAACATCCAACATAGAGAGCCAGTTTGGTCTAGTGGTAAAGTAACAGATTAGCAACTGGGAGGTCATAAGATCTCGCCCCACCTTAGCCATGAAAACCAGCTGGGTGACCTTGGGGTGGGCTGTCAGTCCAACCCACCTCATGAGGGTTGCTGTTTGGGGGGAGGGAATAGGAGGAGGAAGATGTGCTAAATATGTTCACTGCCTTGAGTTGTTTATAAAAATAACAAAGGGGAGATAAAATAAAAAATAAAATATCGGGAGGTTATCAGGTTGCGTCAAAGCCAGTAAACCACAGTAAGCTTTGAAAGCCCTTGAGCTTCTCCTTCAACACCTGGAGAGACAAATCTACTCATCCTGTGTCTGCTTTAGATGCAACCAAAGATCTAGATGAGCATTTCTCAACCTTGGCAACTTTAAGAATCCTGGAAGTTGAGGTCCATCTTTCTTAAAGCTGCCAAGGTTGAGAAACACTGGTCTAGAGAGAAGATATTCCAGTCAGACAGTAGAATTTCTCCTTTAGAATAACCTCCCTAGATTCAATATACATACAATTGATGCTCCAGAGAAAAATATTGGCAAAGTGGCTTTGCAAACCAGATGAGAGTAATAAGTAGCGTTTCCATCTTCTAAAATGATAGAGACTGTATTTGGAGGCAGTCTTTGGTGACCATTTAGAGGGATTGGATTCTAGGTCTCTTCAGCCCCAGAAAGACACACTGGTCTCATCACGTACCCTGATGAAATTGAGACTGGTCCATACAATAGGTGTGTCTTAAGTCAGGTCATACAATGGAATGGCATGGAGAAGGAACATCATGAGGTGGTGGGACTAGAAAACATCCTCCTTGAGCTCTACAAAGTCTTCCTTCAAGAACCTTCCAAAGCAAGGTCTCCAAAATCAGCTTCATGGCCGTGTCTTAGATCACTCACCAGGTTTCAGGTTTTCTTGCCCAGGTGAAGTTTCTAATGGACCTAACCATGGCATTTTCCTACCTCCTCAGAGGAGCAGAGGGCATATTCCAATTTACATTCTCCGAGATAAAGGCATCCCCTGGAGATCAAAACAAATGACCTGTTTCAAAACAGTATCTCCTGATCACCTCCAGGTTTATTGGCTTCTCATGGCTACATCTTTGTACGCCACATAATTATTATCTTTGCAAAACATCAGTGTGTGCCAAGGAGAAGCCAGAGAGAGAGAGAGAGACATTTCTGATTGCTGGATGGTAAATGATCAGTTGTTGGATACCTTGCCCCCAATTAGCACTTGAAAATGTGTTTTCATGTGCCAGTTTATCATTCTAATGTAAACCAAGGCAGCACCAGCCACATTTCTCACAGACAAAATAAGGAGAGAAGAGGATAAATGCATATTAATGTGTCTGTCTATGGAGAGAGTTTACAATCAACCACAATTCTCTTTCCTCCTTCCCATTGGAGCAATGTGTTTCCAGAAAGTAGTAACCACCTTGACTAATAACTCCAGGTAGCCCTTTTCATCTTGAGTTCATTCATTCTGGTCTCAGGCTGTCCAAGCTTCCAGTTATCCGAGAAAACTTCACGTGAGGGATAGAAGTTCATTTGCACTGTCAGGAGAGTTGCTTCTTGAGTTATGTCCAATGCTATTGCTCTTTCACCTCCTTAATTTTATTTTCATCCAGTCCTCAAGTTGGAAGGGTCTTGAGTCTTTCAGCTTCAATCTCCTGCTCAATGCAAGAATCCAAATTAAAGCCTCATGGGATGCCTCGCTTCTATGTGAACACATTCAATGAAGGGGAGGCCACTGCCTCTCTAAATGGCTTTATGGTCGGTCCATTCATCCATCCATCCATCCATCCATCCATCCATCCATCCATCCATCCATCCATCCACTTTATATACCACCAGATTTAGAAACAACTCTTGGCAGCTCAGAATAAAAACATTAAAACCATAAAAATATAACTATTAAAATTAGTTTAAAATCACTAAAAACTATCCAATTTTACATCTAGATCCATTTTCTAATGTTAGAATCTGACTTCCAGTAGCTGAAGAGAGATGGTCCTTCTCCAGCAGTCTGGGATGACGGAGGGAGAGATCTTGATCTCTTGTGTTTGAGATCCTTCCAGGGAGTTGAAGTATTTTTTAGTACTTCCTGGGCCACCTTTGAAAGATCTACCAGTTTATTTCCTAAACTGTCTTTTATCTTCTCCTTCTCTTTGTTCACCTGGAAATCAGTCCACCCCAAATGCAAATCTTTCCTGATTCCTAGCTTCAGGTCTGTAGAAGGAAATCCAAACAGTTAGGATGATGGCTGAAAGAGCACGGTTGAAGACCCACTCCATGTCCCCCATGCAGTCCAAGCAGCCATCTTGACTTTGTGGAGCTCCCAACAGATGCCCCAGTTCCCAGCCCAAATTTGGCTTCTTGTTCAGTTTCCTTTGCTTTTTCTGATTCTTTTTTGGTATGAATTCCATTTTCCTCCGAGTTCGTGACTTTATTACTTGCATTCCCAGAATTAGTTTTCCAGCAGTTCAATCAATCTCTTGCTGCGTAAGACTCAATTCATATTCTAAATGAGCGCCTTTTTCCTTACCTGGAAACTATATAGCTTATCATTAATTTTTTATGAATCAAACTGTCTCCCCTGGACTTGGCTCTAATTCATTCCTTAACCAGCCCGCAAGTCATTTTCTTACCTAAGTGATGACAAATAAGAGAAACACCATCAGATGAAGGAGATCATATTCTCTAGATCCAGCTTCTCAATTTTAGGAGAAACTCAAGAGGGAGAAGGTTCTGGAGCATAGCGAGACATTCTTATGGGTATTCTGCTCTGTTGATGATTATTAGTGATGGTCCTACACTTCTTTGAAGGACCGTCTTTCCAAAAACTCCCAAAGTTTTCAGAGTTGTGTCCCTCTCTCTACTGATGGGAATATTTTTCACATGGCAAATAATTGGAGAATGTTTTATTCCTCTAGGCAGATAGGCAGATAGGTAAGTAGGTAGATAGATAAATAAATAAACAAATAAATAGGGATAGAGATGATAAAGATATAGAGGTAGAGATAGATAGTTGGTTAGGTAGTAGGTGGTGGGTAGGTAGGTATGGATAGGTAAATTCTCTCTAGAAATTTGTAAACTTGGAAAGATAAGTAGATAAGTAGAGAGGTAAATAGGTAAATAGATAAATATAGAGATAGAGAAGGATGGATGGATGGATCGTCTCTAGAACTTTGTAATCTTGGTAGAACTAAGTTGGGTCTTTGGATGAGAGAAATCTTAAGGCTGTCAGCCACTATTATATGGTGGCCAACAAAACTCTAGGGGCTTGTCCATAAAGTTTACCAATGTCAAGTACCGCTCCTTTGTTTTATCCTAATTTAAATAATTAATCTCCTTGGTGCTACCCTCTAAAGTTGTGCCAAACTGAAGCATAGCTTTCACTCAGTTTTGTATGCCTCATTTTATGCCTGGAAGCCAAACGTGTTTGAAATGCAGATGAATTAAATTCACTTGTCATGACTCATTAGAAACCAGGATGCTTCTTTCTTTCTTCTATTTGCGATCTCTGACCAAGTAGCCCTCTCTGGAAAACATTCTGATTGATAACAATAAACCCACATTTTGGCTTATGAGATAACACCTTCTGATTTGCACATGTTCCTTTAATACACTATAATAATAAAACTACTAATCCAATTGCTATTTATAAACCTATACAGAATTAAAGAGAGATAATTCATGGAGACAGGGTATGTTAAAAGCTATTTAAAAAAATAAAAAAAAATTGAATATGAGAGGTAATTATGTTTAGATAAGAACATGCCAGGAAAAAAATATTGAAGCATTTTGGTATCTATTTGCATTATTTAAATCAGATTTAGGTTAGTGACTAATTTTTCCGTTAGCTACTTTGCAGATATGAGAAAGCATTACTGCTGAGCATCTGCAGCAAGGTGAAATCACAAGCTCTGGAAGCATCAGGAGAAAAGAAAGAAGAGGGGAGGGAAGGAGAGGAGTGGGGAGGGGAGGAGAGGAGAGGGGAGGGGAGAGGAGAGGAGACTTCCTGGAGATTGAATCAGGAGTCTCCAGAGTTCTCTCTCTTGAATGCCTTTCATTTAATTTACGCTGTTTACACAGCGAGAGAGGAGAGCTCCATTGAGAGATTTCCCATGTGAGCTGATTGTGCGGTGCTCATTGCAATCAGGAACGTAGGCAGAACACACGCACACGCGCTGCTTCTGGTATGGCAATGGAGTAAACCGTGCGAGAGAAGAGACGGTAGAGTGCAAGCACGCTGCTTCTGGTATGGCAATGGAGTAAACCGTGTGAGAGGAGGGATGGTAGAGCACAAGCATGCTGCTTCTGGTATGGCAATGGAGTAAACCACGCGAGGGGAGAGACGGTAGAGCGCAAGCACGCTGCTTCTGGTATGGCAGTGGAATAAACCGCACAAGAGTAGGGACAGTAGAGTGCAAGCACGCTGCTTCTGGTATGGCAATGGAGTAAACCGCACGAGGGGAAAGATGGTAGAGCGCACACACACTGCTTCTGGTATGGCAATGTAGTAAACCGTGCGAGGGGAGAGACCATAGAGTGCAAGCACGCTGCTGGTATGGCAATGGAGTAAACCGCGTGAGGGGAGGGACGGTAGAGCGCACACACGCTGCTTCTGGTATGGCTATGGAGTAAACCGTGCGAGGGGAGAGACGGTAGAGTACACACACGCTGGCTGCATTAGCAGAACACGCACATGGGGTTGCTGTCTGCAACAATGGAGTAAAGCACGAGGTAAGAGTCGGTAGAAATCTCATGCGGAGTTGCCTGAACAGGAAATACAGAGCGCGCTTACTGATGACGCGCAAAGTTTGGCACGAACTTTCCTCGTCTCGTGATTCGCAGCTCGTCTAGCGGAATATTTTTTTATTAAATTTTTTGCTCGCCCTGCGAGTTTCTCGCCCTGCGAGTTCCTCATCTTGTGAGGCGCCACTGTATATATATGTATATAATACATTTGTGAAAGGGAGAAATCAAAGCATCGCTCCTGAGTTCCAAAATAATTAGTTGGGTAGAAGGCAGAATGCCAGGAAGTACATGTAGGAAATTAAGAAATGAATCTTCATTTATATATGTAATTGCCATCCATGCTTTCCTGGACATTTACAAAAAATACTGACTTTTAACTAGCAATAAATCATTGTAGAACCAAATGTTTATATTTTATGAAGTCAAAAATCATCTACATCCCTTTTGTTGCTTTATTTTTACCTATTACATTGAATCATTAATGTTTCAATAGTAAAAAAGGAATGTACTACCCTTATAAATAGTATTAAACAAAAACTTTGGTTATATTTCCATGTCTCTCAGATACAGTGACTTACAGAGTTTAGATTAGTTGTACAAATAACTGATAATGCCGGATTGATTTGCAATTTTCATTGCTAAAATCAATTATAACTTATTATGTTTTCTCTTCCCTCCCACCTTACAGAGAAGTTATTGAAAAAGATGCTAAAGACTATGCAGATTCCATCCATGCTATATTTGTAGAGACTAGTGCAAAAAATGCAATAAACATAAATGAACTGTTTATAGAAATAAGTAAGTATAAAATCTCAGTAAGTTACTGATATTTCTCTTCTTGCGTTCCTAGTTAATAACAAAAAGAAATCTTATTATATAAGCTTCATGTTCCGTTCCTACCACTTGTACACTCTCTTCATATTTTGCATTATTTGATTAGGATGTAGAAGTTAATTTGAGCATCCAAATCATATCCTGGCAGAATAGTGAGAAAAGTACTGATGTTAACTAATGTTTCATCCTGTGAAATGTCTTAATTTTGCTAATAGATATGTCATGAGTTTGTTTCATATAACTAGAAAGGAAGATACATTGAGTGCTAGAGTTATGCAAAATATTCAAAACCAGTACTGCATTGAAATGTGAGAAAAGCAGCTCTCAAAGTATTAAGTAGCCACATTTAAAACACTTGTTCACAAGATTCTGTAGTGTTGTGGTAAAAAAACTAATGCCACTTGCCTTATGGGAACTGAATTTAAACATAGAGGTTTAATTATCACATTTTTTTATTTACTATGTTTTACATGCGACTCTGATTCAAAATGTTCCTATGAATATTTTTAAGCATCCTTTTAAATTTCTAAGCTATCCAATATCATATATTTTGTAGTTTGTTTTATGACAGTTTGGTTCAGTCCAAATTTTTTTTCCAGCATATTGCCAATTTATTGTCTAATATAACCTTGGTTCCATGGATGGGTGGGTGGATGGATGGATATGATAACATCTCCTTTAATTACCATTTATAATGTTATGGAATTAAGCTGATAAGACTGGCAAATTTAAGTGGTACTTTAAATAATACTGAAATGCTGATTTTATCAGGTGAGCTTTTTCCAAGTAAAAGTGGGATTGTTAATTATTAAATCTTCCACTTGTAAGATGAATTCCAAGCAATTTGAATAATTTATTAGTTAATTTACCAGTACTTTTGTTTTAACTCAAGAAACATATCCTAGCATTTGGGATAGTGTTAATATTTCTTATTATAATTTTACAATACAATAATAGTATAAAAATGAAAAGTAAAATAGGAAAAACAAAAAAAAATATGAAATAAGAAAAAAGAGAACGTAGAAAAAGAAAATATAGAATGTTGACTTCTGCCTTTCTATCAAATAATTGCCATCTGACTTTTTCCCCTTCCTCTTTTACTTTTTCTTATCCCCAAATCCATAAATCATCATTTTTCTTTCACTAAAAAGTCCATTTAAGGCTTCTCGTCCTTTAAAACAATGTCTCTATTGTTTTTTTAAAAATGTCTTTATTGTTTTTTCCTCTGACCTGTAATCTTATTTGTTGAAGAAAGGTTAGCTTGATTTCTAAGCCATGCAGAATAGTCATAGCATTGGTTGTTAAGTTTGTATCCGTAGGTTCTGTGTCAGTTTTAATGATGTCTTTGAGAAGAGTCTTCTCTCTGTCTTTATGTTTTATCAGAATTATGAATGTCTTATAATGCAGCTAGACTCTAAGAAAGAGTCTCTCTCTCATATTTGTACAGCCATCCAACTTACTTACACTCTTCCTAAATTCTTATAATACTGTTTAATGCTGTATTTTTCCTCCCTCTGCAGGTCGCAGAATTCCATCAACAGACACCAACCTTCCATCTAGTGGTAAGGGCTTCAAACTTAGAAGACAGCCTTCTGTGACAAAACATAGCTGTTGTTGATACTGCGACTCATCAAGCTAGCTTTTATAAAGTATTTGGCCTTAGACATTAACGGTTTATTTTGATTATCTTTTACTGGTACTGGATTCTGATTTCCCTGGTATTTAAAGATCCCAAAATGGACCATTTCTAGCATACCTTCACATATTTTGTGGGGATCTGCAATGATCATGCTATCAGACTGTTTCCACGTGTGCAGTGTACAGACTATCTTTTACAGTCAAAGGGAATCATCTTTCATTTCTGTTTTTCACTTTTGAAGAGGAGAATCCAATGTACAGATTATAAGCCTTGATATTTCATAGTTTTGTAGAAAAACATTGTCATGTTTTTGTAAAGGGGGAAGAGAAGCTAGCACTTTTTATGGATTTTGGAGGGAGTGGGCAAGAAACTTTGGAAAGAAAAGTTAAGGCCTGATTGTAGTGCCATTCTGTACTCCTTCTTGCTGTTCCTATAAGCCTTATTGTTTTCATTGTTGCTTCTCCAAAGGCTAGAAAGAACAGATGATTGTTAAGTGGCTACCAGAATAATGATACTGATAAGAGTGACCAAATCAGCCCATTCAGTCCCCAATCTTAAATTGCACTTTTTTATTTTCTGATAATATAGAAGTACAAATAAGAGATTTGCTTTAAAGCAAAAAAAAAAAAGGAGAAGTGTAGCCTTAGACAATCTTAGCTCATTATGTTTAGTTATTTTATAGTTAAATAGACATAGACTTTTCTTAATAGACTTCCAATTAAGATACTAGTAAGAAGCTTAGATGAAATAGATGAAAATAATTTGACCACAACTGACAGGTATCAGTTGGTGTCAGTAGCCTTAGAGCAAGCATGTTAGCTGAAAAATATTTCTAATTGCTTAGCATAAACTATTTTATACTTATTTATGAAGCCGGTGTCTCAACTAATATAAATTATGAAAGTGCCATTGCTAAAGATTGGATTCTTGTTTATCTCCCTTTCTCATCCATGAGGCAGATTGTGAAACAAAGTCCTACAAACAATTGCTGAGAATCCCAGCCTAAGAGCATGGGGCCTTGTAAATTAGTTGGCATCCTCTAGAATAGTACTGGGAAGCATTTCTCTTATTATCCAGTAGAGGTTGCTGGTAATATGCTTTGAGGCTTTTTTCTGGAACAAATCACTTCACTGAATAATCCAAAAATGTCATTCAGAGCTTACTGTCTGCAATGTAGATGGTTGTTCCATACAGTTGAATTCATTCTGAAGACTACATTCTCTTTTAGACCCTGCTTTTAAACAGACAAGTTCTTAGTTTTGGTTGTGCTTTTCATTTATTTTAAACTATAAATTAATCTTATTCCATCATATTATTTCTTATTATTTATTTGTATTGCAAACTGTCAGAGCAAACTTGTTTTTCCTCTTTAAAATATACGCAGATAAACTCAGTGTATAAAAGCTATAATGCTTTGATATTTCCTATTCACAGGAAAATGTCTATAGTGACTTGCTCTCCTTTCACTGCTTAGAAAGAAAGTACAAAGGTTACATTGGAAATATATATATACCATAGAATTCAACATTACCCTTAATACATGGGATTTATTATAGTTAACCAATGCAATTGGAAATATTGAGTCAGAATAAATTTAAGTTTAGACAAACTTGTCTAAAGAATTCAAAGTTCTAATTTTGCAGTATGTTGTATGTTTTATCTAAAGTTTCTCTAAAAAGAAAAAGCAAATTAATGAGTACAGTGGAACTCCAATTGCAAGACTGATCCATTCCAGAAGACTGCTCTTAGTCCAAACTGGTCTTACACCAAAGCGAGGTTTCCCATAGGAAGCAATGTAAAGTTGGATGATCCGTTCCACGCCCCCAAAAATATTCACAAAAAAATCATTTTCAACAGAATTTTATGTAGATCCCTAATATCTGAAACAAGTAGCAATGATTAACACACAATATAATGCAGAAATAGAACAAACTAACCAGCACTTATGGATCTGCTTCGAGGCAGATTCTGGCCATTGGCTGCTGCTCAGCTGGCTGCTGGCTGGTGCCCCCTGCTGGATTGAGAGGATCTGCTTCCGCTGCTGCTTGAGGCAAAACGGCCTTTTCCCTCCGCAGTGCCTTTCCAGGAGTCTTTCCTGGGCAGTTTGGAAATCTTTCTCATCATAACCTGCTTCCGTGCTATGAGAGGGGAGAAGAGGTAGGTAGCATGGGGACAGGCTGGATGATTCTGGGAGGGTGTGTGTTTGTGCGTGCATGTGTCTATGAGAGAGAGTGAGTGAATGATGACAAGATGGAGGGTCAATCTTCCTACACTTGAACAGATGGGCAGGAGTGGGGAGGGGTGAGTGTGTGAGAGTGACAGGGAAGCCAGAGGGTCAGTCTTCCTATGTTTTGAGAAGAGTCCTGGCTGGCGTGAGGGAGATGAGAGGGAAGAGAGGAAGAGGAGGGGGATTGCCTGGAAGGACAATCTGGAATCTGAATCTCACGAGTTCTTTCTCTTGAACGCCTTTCACTTAATTTACACTTTTTACGCAGTAAGAGAGAAGAACCATCAGCTCCGTTGTGAGATTTCCCACGCGAGTTCATCGCGCAGTGTTTGTCTTGCGAGTTGCTGCTAGTTAACTGAATTAAATTTTATTAAAAATTTTTGCTCGTCTTCTGAAAATCTCGTGAACTTAGGTGCTCGCAATCTGAAGTTCCACTGTATTTGGTATTTCTTCTAACCAAAGTATGAATCTGAATTTCATGAAATGTATTTTGCATTCTATGTCTCACCTTGTTTATGTCATTAGTTTGCTCTGAGTTTTATTTTCAAGAATCAGCTGAGGACATTTCAATATGTAACCTAGTCCAAAGAGCCATATGCTGGCAATAATAATTTAGAATTGTAGCTTGGAGAGATTGGCATTACAAGTCAGTCCAATAGCTTTAATTGTTCCATGTTTTATCAAGGATGTCATTATTTGTCCAGCATTGCTTGTAGAACTGAATGTACGAACGAAAGAGTGTCGGGGATATGCTTACTGAGTATTTTCAAGGCAGTTTGCTGAGCACAGTAAACTGATATCAGAATAAGGATCATTTCCAAAAGTTTTATTAGGCTTCAACAAGGTCCTAGCAGTCAATTCCTTCTAATGCTAGCATTCTATTTGCCGGAGAAGTTCCCATCAAAACTCTATGCTGTTTCAGAAACCTCTGAAATTTGGCAAAGATTTACCATGGGATAAGGAAAAGAAAAATCTCTGGTAAACACATATAGGACCTTGAGTGCTTAAAAGGATTTGTTAGATTTAAGTTAATATTAGTTTTAAAAAACCCTCTAATGAAGTGGAGATGATTAGCAAACTGCTTCTATATCTACATATAAATAAATCATTGACTTTCAGTGCAGCATTGTATCGGTATAGTATTGGAATGCCAAATCTTACATGCTTATAAAAACTGACAGTTATTAAACTCTTTCACATCATTATTTTCTAATCACTATTCTGTTTCTTGGTGGAGCTTTACCAGTTAATCTAAACAAGTCTTAAAAATAGTTAATGCCACACATAAAGAAAAGAGGTCAAACACAAAGCTTATCTTGGAGAATATCACTCATGTCAGTAGCAGCCAATTTTACCTCTGCATGATAGTAGCAGTTTGCCATTATTTAAGGCTTTCATAATTCAATTATGCCATTGTGATACCAACTACTTTCTAATAATTATCTATAATTAGAGGGTTTATTTTACCTTCTATGTAAACAGAATATTTTAACATATCACTAGTTGCATCTTTTGAAGCTGCTACTATGCAGGTCGTCTTTATGACCACAACTTGGATCAGAATTTCTGTTGCTAAGCAAGGGGGTTGTTAAGTGAGTTATACTCAGTTTTTATGACTTTTATGCCACAGTTAAGCAAACTTAACAAAAGATTGGGTGAATCCAGCTTTCCCCATTGATTCTGCTTGTTGGAAGGTCCCTGGAAAGGTCGCAAATGGTAATTACATGACCCTGGGGTGCTGCAGCCATCCTAAATACGTGCCAGTTGCCAAGCACCTGAATTTTAATCACATGACCATGGGATGTGACAGTGGTAGCAAACTCAAGAATTGGTCATAAGTCACTTTTTTAGTGCTGTTGTAATTTTGAACAGTTGCTAAACAAATGGTTGTAAATTGAGGATTATTTGTAGTGTTGCCTTGTATTACCATGTGGCTATGCAGAGTGACATTTCAAATGCAAGCTGTGGCCTTAGCTATATTTCAAAACTTCTTTGTATCAACTAAAACAATCAAAGCTGAAGATGAGATTTCAGTTAGCTGTGGGATACTGAGAATAGGGCATATGCATGATGTATTAATTTAATAAAATATGTGAAATCCCATATTTAGGGAGTAGCTTGCAGTAAACAGCCTGCTTGACATCTTCTCAAAGGACCAATTAATTTGTTGGACTTACTCCATATAAGCAGACATAAGATTGTAGCTTCTCTGTGTATGGGCTTTAAATACTAACCCTAAAAAACTCTCCCAGTATTAATCAGGTAACATTCCACCTTGTACAAATTATAGTTTGTGTGTGCAGTAAAATAATTGGAAATTTATATGTGGAATTTGCTACATGATAACATCTAAAATATGCTAGTTATGCATAAACTTAAAAAACAGTATGAATATATAAAAAACAATGTTTGGGAAGAGAAAATGTAATTTTTATCTTGTTTTAAATCATGATTCAAAAGATAATACAGTGGTGCCTCACAAGATGAGACTAATCCGTTCCAGAAGAACGCTCTTAGTGCAAAATGCTCATAAAGAGAAAAGAGATTTCCCATAGGAAACAATGTAAAGTCAGATGATCCGTTCCACGACTCCAAAAATATTCACCAAAAAATCATTTTCAATGGAATTTTATGCAAAAATGATTGTCCCTAACATCTGAAACAAGTAACCATGATTAACACATGATATAAAGCAGACATAGAGCAAACTAACCAGCACTTACGGATCTGCTTCGAGGCAGCTTCTGGCCTCTGCTGCTGCTGGCTGGAGGATGCACTGCCATCACTTTAAAAGGGCCTTTTTTCTCTCAGCTTTTCCAGGCGTCATAGGCGGTTTGAAAGTTTCTTCCCTCTGTTCTATGAGGGGAGAAGCAATGAGGGGGGATTTCTGCTTTATTCGGCGTGTGCGTGGCTTTAAGAATATCCCAGCACAAAGGAGAGAAGGGGGAGGGGACTTCCTGGAGATTGAATCAGGAGTCTGAAGTCTCAGGGAGTTCCACCTCTTGAATATTTACGCAGCGAGAGAGGAGAGCTACGTTGTGAGATTTCCCACGTGAGCTGATCGCATGGTGCTCATTGCGATCAGGAATGTCGACCTGCTGTCATGTGGCAGCGTAGGCAGAACGTACGTGCGCGCGCTGCTGCCCATATGGAAATGGAGTAAACCACGAGAGGAGAGTTGGCAGAATGCATGCGCGCATGCTGCATCGGCAGAATTCTCGCACAGGGTTGCTGTCTGCAACAATGGAGTAAAGCATGAGGTAAGAGTTGGCAGAACACGCATGCACGCTTGCTGCATTGGCAGAACTCTCACATGGAGTTGCCTGAACGGGAAATACAGAGTGTGCTTACTGATGACGCGCAAGGATTGGCATGAAGTTTCCTCATCTCATGAGTCACGGCTTGTCTAGCAGAATATTTTTGATTAAATTTTTTTGCTCGTCCTGCGAGTTTTTTGTCTTGTGAGTTACTCGTCTTGTGAGGTACCACTGTTTAGGTATCTCTACTGAAAATAAATGGCGTTAGATCTCTGCTGAGGCAGATAAACACATCTCTCTGAAGATTTTTATTAGAGATAATGTTAAAACTGGCAGCCTAAGAATTCTGACCCTTGCTTTGGCTTTCAAATGTGAATCTTATATACTGTACAGTATATGCCAGGGGTCGGGAACCTTTTTGGCTGAGAGAGCCATAAACACCACATATTTTTAAATGTAATTCCGT